>JAOTJB010000192.1:121184-134096 GCA_027123815.1 Erythroxylum minutifolium | reverse complement strand
TTCTTTTATTTTAATATGAGCTAAACATTTGCAGGTGAAAAGTTTGATGAAGCAAAAAATGCTGGAGCGGATTTAGTTGGTGGAGAGGACCTGATAGAACAAATCAAGGGAGGATTTATTGAATTTGACAAATTAATTGCATCTCCAGATATGATGCCTAAGGTTTTTCTTTGTTCATCTTTTTCATTTTTTATTAGATTAACAGTATAAACATATTTTGGCTTCCTCAGATGGTGAAATGGGTTGCTTACTGCTAATAAATTATTTGGTAATGTGAAAATTGTAAATGTTAAACTAAATAGGGTTTGTTTCCTCTTTCAACTAGAAGATATGTTGGTTACTTCATGCTATTCTCACTGATTTTGGCATAGATGATAAAGGATATATTCTCATGTCATTTCATAGATCACGCCGGTGGACTGAACTATATCTTACATGCTAATAGGTTGCCAGCCTAGGTAGAATTCTGGGGCCACGAGGATTGATGCCGAATCCAAAAGCTGGTACTGTTGCAACCAATATACCTCAGGTATGCTAGCTATTGTGTTCTGCTATGAGTTTGAGTTTCAGATAGATTTCAAGTTTCTAGGTCTTTCATTCAGCAGAAAAGTTTATGCAAATGCTTTCAAATGCCTCCATATAACGCACAAGGGTTTGCAGATTTGCTATTATTCCAGTTATTGGTTCAGTTAATTCATAATGTTTGTGGAAGGAAGAGAAAGAACTTTGAAATTATTTGCTCCAATGTTTTTCAGGCAATAGCTGAATTCAAGAAGGGAAAGGTTGAATTCAGAGCAGATAAAACTGGAATCGTTCACATACCGTTTGGAAAAGTCGACTTCTCTGAAGAGGACTTGCTCATAAACCTTATAGCTGCAGTAGTACGTCTCGAACTTTTCTCCACTCTCTTAATTTTTTATGACTAAATTGTTCCATCTCTTCTTTCATGGAAACTACATTTGGAAAAGGTTTTAACTTACAAGCCACATATCCTGTGAAACTTTCCAGAAATCTGTAGAAACAAACAAGCCATCAGGTGCCAAAGGAGTATACTGGAAAAGTGCACACATTTGCTCATCAATGGGGCCTTCTACGAAGCTAAACATAAGGGAGATGCTAGATTACAAGCTTCCCTTGGATGTTTCTTAATAACTTGCTGTACCTGTAAATGATGTCCTTCAATTGTCTCCTCTAGAGCTTGCCTAATTTTGGCGAAAGATGATGTTTAAGCGACACAAGGTTGGAGAGAGGTAGGAGATTGTGCATAGTATTAGTAGCTCTCTACCTGTTATGTTAAACATCATATCAGTTTCTTCTAAACAGGATTCGTATTATGCAACTGATTGCCAAGAATGTTTTTAAGTGGAAGTCCAAGAAGCGTCAAACGATTCAAGGTTAATTCGTTCAGAGAAGGAATTCCTAATGGAGACTCTTACAGGTGGTCGAAACTGGCAATCTGGCAACTACCATTCAATGTCGTGTGCTGTTTTAGAACCCAGAAAGTTCATCTTCTGTTATAACTAATGAAATCAAAATTGATTCAACCAATTTAATAATAAAAGTTTTAAATCGATTAATTTTTAATGACAATCTCAGTCTTCTTTCCTTCCTACCGAAGCAAAACCCCAAAGATGAGTACATGACTTTCTTAATGACAAGCAAAACCTTATTTTGCTAATGATATGAGAAAATAAATATTGATAAAGAACAAGTATTCTTTTTAATTAAAAAATCCTTCTCTCAATTTCAATTATAACAAGAATTATGAGTATTATAACATCCTTAACATAAATTATAATTTTATGTGACATGGGAATTACATGTCAGACGAAGCTTAATAGTACACCACTTCTACAAATTGCTCTTACTTGAGCAAAGCATGGACTGTAGTTGAATAGCAGTATCTTAAAATATATCTTGAAGACACCCTAAAATGAAGATATTTGTAATGTTCAAGATATCATTATAAACATCTTGTGTTCAAACCTCTTACTGAAACTTCAGCAATTACAAATGCGCACTGAGGGGACATTCACCGCCATTACTCGCCAGATACCCAAAAAAGAAAGAATACAAGAAAAAAGCGCACCGAAACATAGCAATTACATCATCAATGGAATGTAGAGAGACAGAGTTAAATGGTATGCCTCTCTCCACTATATGACATGTTAGTAATATTTAAGGAATACATATTTGTCATAATGACGCAAAATCTATATATAAATATACAACCATGACAGGTCTCTAGCATTGTTACCAAGTAGATTCTGCTGGGATCTCTTTAATAGCAACAACCCTTTAGCATGGATTTCTTCCAACCGACACTGCTATAGTTCCCCAACAGTCACCTTCCTTCCACACTGGAAAGACAAGAACATAATAGATTTCAAAGTTAAAAAGTCTATAGTGCAGCAGCAGGTATCATTATCAAAGCTATCTAGCTTTTTGAAAATAAACAGTACTTGTTTTTCAATCCATTGAAAAAAAAAAAGAATAACCTTCCGAGGGCTGCTTAATCCAAGGACCAGTCATTACATTCAGAATGCTACATGCCTCACTGTATTCCAGGTCTGGCAGTAACTTTGGGGTGATTAAGAAACACCTGGTTGAAAGAATCATGGAAGAAAATTCCTCAATTTAATAATTTTATTTCATTTAATATAAACAAAATTCAAATGAAATTAGCATCACAGTATCTTTCCCGAGCTCTTAACTAGAGAGCAGATATCAATTGAAAGATGCATGGAAAGAAACAAGCTCCATTTATATTATACACAAAAAAAGAATACTTACTGAGGTGTATTTGGTCGGCTTGCGGCTTTCACTAAATGCTGAAACATCTTTCTTTCATTTATCAAGTCCATTCCTGCATAAAAAGTGAATGTAATTCAGAAACTAAATTGCTCCAGCAAGTCTTCTGTACAATGGTGAATTTGTTTAATCTTTGTAACCTTGATTTATCTCATCAACCACTCTAAACGGGCAATTTGTGAGGTCTTGAAGAGATACAAGATAAAGAATGGTAGAAACTGATCGCTCCTAAAAGTGATTTTCATAAGAGTTAGAAACTATTGGTAGTGTTGCAATAAAGAGGACAATTTACTACAATTCAATACCCCTCCAGATTGATGCTCAGCACTCAGAACTTGAAGCTGCCCTGTCTGCCTGAAGAGTAACAATATTTTGCCAATGGAAACACGATCTAAATGTCAGTCACACTATTGTGATTGAATAGAACAGTGCAAATGTATAATTCAGAGAAGAGTTATCCAACAATGGCAGATCTAAACTAGAATGCAACATTTCCCTGGCCTCCAGGTCATCAAGATAGAATAATCGAAATGAACTTACGTCACTAAGTAAGTGCTTTTCTTAGCAGATTGGGGTTTAAGCACAAAGGTAGGTAAATCAACCTAATTTAAAACAGTTAATAATTACTTAAACGAGAATTCTCAAGTTACAATATCGTAACCAAAGGAGCATAACTAAGTTCAGAATAAAGGTTGAAGAGGGAAGGTTTCTTGCCTCCTCATTCACCCAAGTTCAATTTCCGGATTATGAAGGGGTAGAGATGGACATGGGGAAAAGAAAAGGGAGGCCCACTCTTGGGCGTTGCACATTGGCCCATTTTGGGCTCCAAATAGAACCAAATAACAAAGTCCTCTGTCCAGAGTAAACAAATGAGCTTGGCAGGATAGATGACTAGGTGTTTCAACAATTTCAATTCATTTTGACCACACCAAACAGAATTGTAAAAGGTCTTAAAGTTGTACTCACCTGAACTTAACTTTTATAAGTATTCCAAACTTATCGAAGTCCTCTTCATGCTCATCTATTAAGAAACCATTAAATCAGTAAGTAGTGATCTACATCTGTTAGTTAAATGAACTCACAGTTTTGTATTAAGCACCTAATGAAACTTCTCCTGCAACAGCCATCTCTTTGAAGTTACGACTAAAAGTATCATTTATTTGAGCCACAAGGTTTCTTAATGTCGGAAGCCAACTATCCTGTATGCAATACCAAAAAAGAAAATGAAAAACCAAGGGACTTATAATGCATTAGCCTATATGGAAGAAGTAACACGTGAAACAACCTGGAGAGAGGATAACTAAGTAATTTATGAAAATTGGAATGGCAATTTCATCGATAAGATGTCTAGAGCTTAATTGCAACATCCTTTAGGACAACTCATGCAAGAAGTAGCTACTATATGAATAGGCTCAATGAAATAGTTTTGACATCAAGGTCAGGCTGTTTGAGAAAGAAAAGGCTACAAACAGTTCCATAAATTCAAGTGGAAAGCCGTACAATCAGAAATGAGAAAAGCAAGAAAATAAGGATTCGAATTTGAATTTCCATTGATTTAGTGATAATAATCAACTAATTGCCTTGATAAAACTACAAAAAAGTTGTCCCTAAGAACAGTTGACTGTCTAGCTCTCAAAATCTAGACATAATTCTAACTCGAACATTAAAAATCTGAGAGCACACTGTCAGATGTTAATGTTGAACTATTCAGATGTTAATTTTGAACTATGATTTAATTATCCATATATATGCAAGATGCACAAGGAATTAAATCATAACACTTGCCTTCAGTAAATCTATTTCAGCTATACACTTTTTCAATTGTTCCTTATCTGCTTCCAGTTTTCTGGAAATGGTTTCTATCTGCAAAAAGAAAGTAATTGTAGATGAAGGTTTACTCCACTTAAGATGGATTTCAGAAAGAAATGGATGAAAATTGTACCTTCTCCTGACGATGTTCATATTCTTTTAATATGTTGTGGTTAAGGAAATGAATGGAATTGGCTTCAGACAGGGTGTCCTGAATGGCAGCCTTCAGTTCTTCAATTGTAGTGGGCATCTGGATTGAGGATGTTTGATGCAAGATCATGTATATGTAAAAACAACCTTAGGAGTTCAGCGCAGAAAAAACAGATAATCCATGCTTTCAGGAAAGAAAAAGCACATTATGATTGTGAATGCATATTGGTGTACTTCATTCATACTAAGTAGGTTTAATTGAGAAACAAGAGTTTGTTAATGGATCAAATCATCAAAACATGGAACTCAGTTTCTTACAAAACAATATTAAGATCCAGTTATTTCACTTGCCAATTCATCCAAGCATTAGCTAAAAGCATTTAATAAAATAGTAGACAACATATTCATCTTCCATTCATGGCGACCTCTCAAGAATTATAGAATATGACTAACTTCAGCAGTGGTCACGTGAAACAACAATCAAATCTACAAGAAAAATATCAATGTCTAGAATTATGGGCAGACAAAACAAAATCTATTCCTACATATTCTTAATTGATTATACAGATTCTTTAGTTACACGTCCCCTTGCAGTGATAGGTAAAACAAGGAGAACATCCAACCATCACATCAACTTCAGTATTGCATAAAAAGCTCAAAGTTCACATAGAATAATGAATGGGATCTTTGCATTATTTTAACAATGTGAGCAGGGGAAAGAAAAAAGATACGAATAATTTTATAACAATTCACACCCAAACTCCTATTAATCCAACTTCTCTCAAAACAAATTTTAGCTTCACATCTTCATGCGAGCAAACCTCAAGAAATGCCTTCTCAAGCTCTGGAGTGATGATAGCAATGGATTCAGCATGCCTCTTGGCATAAGAGAGTTCCTGTCGACATTCCTCTAGCTCCTTTTTGCCTTACCAAGAGAAAGGATGTGAAAATAAAGTCAAGAAAACAATATTAGATTTCTAGAAAAGGTTTGACATTTGTTCAATTTTGGAACTTTCCAAAAATTTGAACGTCATTGTCCAGTATTTACCTCTAGTTCTATTCAATTAAGAACATTCAGTGTAAATACCCCAAAAAGATTGTCCAGAGTTCAATTTAAAGGAACTAAAACTGAAATCACTTTATTATTGTTCGATTCACAGACCTAAATGTTCAACTAACACTATATTCAAAGACAGACTACAATGGATCTGACCGGTGAAAGAGGAGATAATACTGAAATAAAAGAATGATGGAAAAGTATGAATATTTTGATCTACTTAAGCATCAGAATTTAAAAGTCTTCACTGCCACATTAAAAAGGAAATAAAATGCTATCAGCTTATCCTTCCATATATATTACTTCTACTCAAATATTTAAGCTATTGCATAGAGGATTCATAAAAAGCTAAAAGGATTTTATGACAAGGGCTCTCACCAAGAAGCTATAATCAAAATTAAATAGACTAAATTGAAACATTGCTATCAAAAACTCACAATATTCAAGGTTAACAGACACTTGGTGAGCAAGCCTCTCATGCTGCTTCAGATTGACTTCCAGTTCTCTAATCTGACAGAGGATGATTCTCAAAAAAATGATATAGCCTCCTCTCTGGGGATAATTAATAAAAACAAAAAGTAAATCAACAAAGTTGATAAACCAATTGCCAAAAGTACCTTTGCATCAAACTCAATAGAAGCCATATGCATTTTGCTGTAGCTCCATTTGTGTGTAATAGCCTCAACTAGTAATTCCTGTCAAAAGACCACACACAAAACTCCATCGAAACAATGACTAAGAGAAACAACTGACAAAGCTATAGCATAAGTGCACCACACACAAAACTCCATCAAAACAAGGACTAAAAGAAACGACTGACAAATCTATAGCATAAGTGCATATCTATCTCATTATTTCTTGTTGAAATAATAGTGGCGATCCTAAAGGATAAACTAAAAACATCAAAGTAGGAAAACTGAACCAGGAAAAAGTCACCTTGAGATTAATTGCACATTGGATCCGTTGACTGTTAAGGTTGGTACTTTCACTTGTCAGCTTTTCCACACGCGTATCCAGTTTATCCTCCTTCTCTATTGATTCTAATTTTCTTTTCCTTATATCTAAGCATCAAACCATTAATTAATGGTTGTACAAGCAGACATCATAAGAAATGGATAGCTTCTTGCTGCAAATAAGCAGTCCTTGGTATACTTACTAATAAGGTTCTCCATATCACGGCGTTTTTTCTTCTCCTGCTGTATGCTGTTGACAATCTCCTCCTACAAAGATACATTACAATTCACCAGAAAAAACAATAATTATAGTAGGATGTAACTAGTCATACATCCATTTATGAAGTTCAGTTCATTTTGAACAACACATACGACAAAGTAAATCAGCATTCAGCCTAATGTTTTCTATGTATTTCAATCAACATACCCGCTGCTTATGAAGTTTAGCTTCTTCGTCTTCCAAATGTCTCTGCTCAACCAGTATCGATTTAATATTACCCTCTAAACTGGAAACAGATGCTTCCAGCTCTTCTTTCCTGGATCTCAACTTTTCAATCTCCCCACCATCTAAATCTGAATATTTTGAAAATAAACTGAACACATAAATCATCGCTGAATGCTAGTGATACACTTTTATTTAAAGAAGTAGTTGTTAGAACATACTACAGAAAAGAAGTTGCGAGCGACCAATTGGTTCAACACTTGCTGACACATGACCACCATATCTTGAGACAGACCATCGATAATGATTTTCTGGAGTCCAAAAATCTAAAATGCCCAACTTTGCCACTTCATCAGCAAACTTATCAGTTTCCTTTGACCCAATATACTGATGAAAATATAAATACGTGAGAAATTTATTCAAATAAGACTTTCGAGCATAAGATGCATTAAAGCACTGCTGGTCAAATATCAGCATAATACTAAAATCAAGAAGCCCAGATACATACTGATTTTTCCAGTCCAAACTGGCTTATCATAACCTCCTTGACAGCATCAGGAGCATCAAAAACTTGATCAAGCCGAGAATAGATACCAAGCTGATGCATCTGCTCAACATAGAGACAAGAAAACCACAAAACTAAGAATAGCTCAAAACTAATCACATACTTGATACAAGGATGACTGATACCTGGTCAGATACATGAAAGGACTCCTTGTGGCAGTGTTCATCCCTCACGTAATTTAAAATTGGAACATCAAAAGATTTTAGATTTCTCACAAGAAAGTCTCGATCACGAGGATCCTGGGTTATAAATGACTGTAAAACAAGATGGTAAAATTGTGATGAAATAAAAGGCAATGCCCACTTGAGAAACAACTAAAAGCATTTTCAAGGACATCAGGTCCAAGCCTTAACAACAAAAGCAAATGAGTTTGCTATGATCACTAAACTGTGTTCAAACGGACAAAATGCATCAGCCGGGTGTTTTTATTATCTTCCAATACAGAGGTGAAAAGAGACAATCATGACTTATTTGAATGTTGAGAACATAAACTAAATGGCAGCAGCAGAATCTCAAAGAGACATCCCATGGAAATACCTTCCAGATATAATATGGAACATGACCTTCTAAATAGTCAGCATGGACCCGATCTGAGATGTTAACCTAACAAAGAAGACAAGAATAAGCTGAAATGGTTGTCATAATACACAGAACAGTCAAAACCCTCTACTCGTACCTCGAGCAAAACAGGACCATACACTTCATTGTTCAACTCATGTCGATGCTGCTGCACCCAATTATAAGCATCATATATCTTATCAGCTCCACTATTTCTTAGTGCCATTAAGCGTTTATTGTTTGCATTTTCCATATCTTTCAGCCTGCATAAGGTATGACATGAATATCAACATAAGATTTTTTATTTTCTCTTTACTGAGAAGGCATTGGATAATCATTGCGGGATTTGTGGAATTTTACTTATTTAGGCACTGCTGCAGGGCATCCTTTTTTACAGATAGAAGTTTCCCCTTCTCCAACTTTTGACTCCTCTTCTCACTAGTCAAGGATCGTAGCTCAGAAATTTGAGCAGTTAATTGCTCCTGCAAACAGAAGTAAACATAGCAAAGAGATAACATATTGAAGCAGTTCATTTCCCCTTTCAAAAAACATAACTATGTGAATTTTAAATGATTTTTTGTCAAAACCAACTAAAATTTGCAGCATGAGAATTTCTGGCGATTTACAAAACATACAAGTATTTCCTTTGGAGCCTCATAAATAGGAAGATTTTGAAGTTCTGTTTCAGCAGCAGCAAGATCCTCTTTTGCTTTCAAAATTCTTTCTTGGCGAGATGCTTCTTGCCTCCTCAACTCTTCCATTTCTTTATATTTCCCTTGTACCTGCACTCCCTGTAAATTAAAATATAGAGTTTAAGGAAAATTTGTATTTTGTGCAACATTTATACTGTTATCGAATACAATCTCGTCATACCAAATGATTTTCTTTCTCAAGAAGTTCCAAACGTCGTTTAGAATTGTCCTTTATAAGATTGCTGATCTTTCTGCAATCAGCTTCCAGCATGGCCTTTTCCTGGTTTTGTTTTCTGCAGTAAAATTCTTTAGCTAATAGGTAAGTGAAAGTCTTGACAGGATTTTCTGCCAGCAAGAAGTTTGTCAATTCAATAACTAAGCTATTAGCTTTGTCACCATAAATAGCAAGATCAAATCTAGTGACATGCTACCAAGATGCATTGATCAACTAGATTAAGGATGTTGTTAACCGAACCACCCCTAGAACATTAGATTGAAAATCTTTGTGCTTTTCTTGAGTGACAGTGATCAAATCGAATAGGATATAACTTCCCAAGAAAATACAATAACTATGCTATGATGGATTGACTAAAGAGCTAGCTATTTAACAAAATTACAGTAAGTCAATATAGCAATTGTGATCAACAACATACTCGATTGGTTCTCTCAAAAGTATTAAATTCTTAGCAGCTTCATCAACCTTCTTTTTTGCATCCTTCTCCTTCTCTTTAGCTACCATATATTTAGATTTCTTCAGATCATATTCCAACCAAGGCAATTTCTTTTGCATGGTCTCAACCTGCAGTAAGACAGCAAAAGTGCTGGTACTTGTATCAGGAAGATGAACATTTCGACTGATTTAACACATACCTTTGCAAAAAGTTCTTCTCTTTGGCGGACACGCTCAACTTCCTTTTCAAGTTCAGCGTTCAAACCCTTCAGCTGACTCAAAGTATCTCCATTTCTCTCTAAAGCCTAATGAAAGAACAAAATCGTGCTTTTGGGATCAGTTTAAGAGATCAATAATTATAAACACAATCGTCTACAGATTAATGAAATGAGAGACTTACACGTTGAATATCCTTCAGCTCACTGCTTTTCTCAACAAGAGCATTATGTTGGATTGGAAGTTGTGGATCACCAACTGCCTGCTCTGTCGCTTTTAGGAGTTCTACAGGAGTTAACTTTGCGAACTTGCAGACCTTCTCTTGTGGTAAGAACTGGAAACACATCCCCAAACAAAAGAAAAATGCAAAACCAATAAAAGGCATTAAGATCAAGCATATAAATCATCTAAAAACAAAAGAGATCAGTAGGTTAACCAGAATTTGTGAGGTAAGGACATAAAAGCTTGCAAAGATAATTATACATAAGCTTTCTTCAACTAACTCATGCAGCAGAAACCCTTGGTTAGGCATTTTCATACACAAAGAAGTTTGTAAGTGAAAATATATCAATCCAGTTTCAAGCATACACACAATTATCTAGAAATCATATGTTAATCTTTCTTCTTTACTAGGAATAAATGTCTATTTGAGCACATACAAGCTCCTCCATTGGAGGAAGCACATCTACAAGACACAGTACAAAGTTACAACAGGAAACTGTACACCTTACTTGAGTCAAATTGTTGACTTGAATGTTGAACCTTTGAATGATTTCAGATATCTCCTTCTTAGTTACTCCTCTTTCTGAGATCAACTCATCATGGATTAAAAGTGAAACTCAAAAACGTAGAAAAGAGAAATTTTAAATTAATAAACCAGACACCACAATAATTATCAATGCAAATTTATGTGCTAACACACTCGGATTAAGTGAGAGAGATGTCTAGGAAACCAAATAACTATCAAGTCCTCGTACACATGAACAGCACATTTCTTTTACTTAGATAACTCCTAAGCAGTAGTATTATTAGACCCATATGTGAGTTGTACCAGCATATGTTACAGGGCAACATGGATTGACTTAAATAAGGGTATGATGTTTACAATTTTAACCAACTAACCATTCAAGAACCATTCTGATCTGTTGTTCGATGTATAAATCTTGCGCATTATATCAATCTGTTCATCTCTTGTATTTCCCCTCAAGGATATCTTAATATGTCCAGATTCCTCTCCGTGCTTCACATATCCTCCAATATTACTAATCCTTCCAAGAATCTGCAAAATATAGGCCCCTCATGTTTCTAGGTAAGAAGACATGCAATTCCATGTAAATCTAATGATCAATCAGAGTACCAAATTGACGTACTGAAGGTTCACCACCAAGGCAAAGACCAATGGCACACACAATAGAGCTCTTCCCTGATCCATTTGGGCCAATTACAAGATTCAATCGTGATCCTGGTTTGCAACGCAAAAATTCATATGTCATGAAGTTACGGAGCTCCAACTCGATTATATTTCCAGGCATATAATCATCTTCTCCTCTGAAAGATAACATCAAGAAAAGTTGGTCCATATTATAATTGTTGGGCCAAATATTTGTAGAAACAAAAGGGGAAACGTAAAATCTCAGTATATTTTGTGCTCTACAAAAGTCATATATTATCGTGTTTTCAAATGACGATGTCACGGGAAATTGCCTCACGAATAAATTCTAAAGAAAAAAAAGCACCACTCGAGGTTTTTCTGATCTTTAAACTGCTCATGTAACTAAGTTTCCTCTCTTTTCTCTGGATTACACCCCTCCACTAGCATCTCGCGAGTGTCCAAACATAATATGGAATAAGAACATAAAGAGAAACAGAAATCAGCATGTGATAAGATCCAGCTTCTAACAATCAATAGTATAAAACCCTAATTGCAATTTCCAAATCGCTACCAATGTAAGTCATCACTGTTTCCCCTGCTTTTTTTTCCCATTAAACAATACCTAAAACCCTAAAACATGAAAAGACCCAACCGCAAATACAAATGACAGCAACTTTAAAGAATCGTAAAGAACACGCCGTCAAGATTCCCAGATCACGAAGGTGCCGCAATTCACTGAACCTGGTAACCTTTGGCCGTTTCGAAGGACGCTCGTCGATTTGCCTTGAAGACTTCCTCATCTATTCGCGCTTTTTGGTTTCCTCAACCTCAAGTTTTTGAACTGATGACAATCGCAAGCCCTTACGAAACCCTGAATGATCCAAACCACGACAGAAAATTAGGGTTTCGTAAACTGGACGTAGCAGAGGGAAGAACAAGAAATGGCGGGAAAACAAGTGGAAACCCAGAACACTGGAGGGAAAGGAACGAAGGAGAAAAACATGAAACGACGTCACTGTTAAGGAACTAGTCGCAGTAATGCAGCTTACTTGTACTCCCTTACTATTTTACACGGACAAGGACAGCGCACGCCTCAAGCGACATTTTTTTTCCCTTTTTATTTTTAAACCAATTTTTTCAATTTTACAAAACATATTATTAACTTAATTTACTGATATTTTACTTTAATAAAGTTCAAAATCATTTTTGCCTTTCAAAAAAAAATTCAAAATCATTTTTGTAGCTAACCTACCACTTATTTGGATTAGGTCGGTCCAATAATCTATCTTAGGCTATGTTTAGTTGAACGTAAAATTTTTAATGAAATAAAATATAATAAAATGATCTATAATGGAATAAAATGTAGATGAATATAATAGTAGAAAATTGTTATTTGGGATGAATGGAAGGTTCATAATATAATATAGTGAAATATTATTTAAATAAATGATTTATAATAAAATATAGTGTAAAGTTATTTATCATTTTACATTTTTTCATAAACTCCTCAAATGGAAGATTTTTTATTTTCACAATTTATGAAAAAACAGAAAGTAATACGATGTGTCATGTGTGATGACAACAAACATCATTCAAGAATTTGCAATTTAAATTTTT
>JAOTJB010000192.1:90538-101104 GCA_027123815.1 Erythroxylum minutifolium | reverse complement strand
TGTTATTAAAAATTGATAAATTTATTAATTAATAAGCTAATTTTTGTATATCAATTAATTTTTATAAACTAAAATAGATCAATTAATTTTCATTTAATAATACGTTTTTTAATTAAATTTCAAATTTTTGAATTAATAAAAATAATTTCTTTCGATCATATTTCAAATTCTTTAATTTTATTTAATATTTAACGTATTTTATGACACTATTTAACCTTTTAAACATTATGTTTAACTTTCAATTTTAAAACGCCGACGTATAATCTGAACATGGAATTGATGCACGTGCTTAATTATCAAAACGTGCGTGCATGTTACTGAATACTTCTGTTTCAACAACCATCCACCACTTGACACGACATCTCTACAAGTTTTACGGATTATTTGTTCGGTACTGTATAAATTGGACTTGTCTAATTTTTAGTTATTAAGTTAGTTATGTGGTTTCACTTCTTTATTTCAATTATTATATTATAAAATCATCACTTAATATCTATCATGTTTATTTAATCATTATATATTTTCTTATAATATATTTTTATCTACAAAGAGTATAAATTTTTTAAAATTTTGTATTTTAAATTTATAAATAAATTAATATAAGTCAGCATATTCCGTACATAAAATTCCGTACTTTGCTGTAATTTAGAAAAGATTATAACATACGCAACATTTCTTTTATTTTTTATACCCTTTCATAATAATTAAATGTTTCTATCATGGTTGGCTTGTCATATCAATATTGCTTAAAAATGAAAAGAAAAGTGCTAGGAAGGAGAAAGTGGTGGGTTTTTGGCAATTAATATACAAATATTAAATATGTCAAAGTGCTGAGTCATGTTCCATAAACTGTGCAAAATCCAATCTTGATTCTCTTTTTTTTTATACAAAGGAAAGGAAACAAAGGATCTAAAAAACACTAATGCTCTCCTCGCCTAGAAGACACTCATTGATTGTCTCGTCAAATCCACGGTATTAGAGCAGGCGAAATATCAGACAGGACATGCAGATTGGGACTAACGAATGCTGCCATAGAGACCAGTTGGTCAGCACTCCGATTCTCTTATCGATACACGTGCTGAAGACGAATGACCTAATTTCAACCTAACATCTCCCGGATAACTTGCACCAAGAAAGTAGCCTCGTTCACTCAATCCGTCGAAGAAGAAAGAATATTGATAACCTCTAGCGAGTCTGACTCGATGATGAGTTGTCGGATGCCCAAGTTCCAAGCCAGGCGGAGGCCATCCTGTACCCCTGTAAGCTCGGCAGTTAACGACGAACAACAGCCTATATAAGTGACAAACCCACCACACCAGTCCCCAACGACATCCCTGAGTAACCCCCCAACTGTACCCCGCCCAGTCCCAAGCTGCACAGCTCCATCTGTATTTAATTTGATCTACCCGTCCTGCGGTGGTTGCCAATTCACTGCATACCTTAAAGGCAAACCCAATGGCGGTAGAACTCGTCCGGTTACTTCCTGAGCTTTCGCTATCCATTGAACATAATCTAAAGCAACGCGATATCCTACCCCGAGCCAGACAAACTCTGGTTAAAAAAGGCTTCTATTCCGCCATTGCCAAAGAAACCAACAAGCGACACCATAAACGGTGGCCCAGACGCCGAAACAAGTGTCGCTATACTGAGTAAGATTTGAGCCCAGCCACCTGTCCTCATCCTGTAGAAAAAAATCAGCCACTATTGCCTCGGGGTTAAAAGTGCGCCAGAACGCCGCCACTCGAGGACAATCCCGTAGTGCATACAGTAAGGTCTCGGGCTGTCCACAGTGGTAACAACTGTTATCCGTAGTGAGATGTCTAACAAAGCACTGTTGATTAGTCAACAATTTCCTTTGTGCCAGAAGCCAAAGGAAGCTGCGAATTCGTTGTGGGCCCGCCCATTTCCAGACCGCTGTTCAGATGGGACTCCGCAGCGTGGGGTCCAAGTTGATAATTAATTCATAGGCTATGGCCACCGTAAACTTCCCAAACAGTCCTGGCCCCCAAACAAGTTCATCCTCCCCCCTGTGCTCAGTCGGGGGTCGCATGTCAGCAATGATCTCGCACACTGAAGAAGATAGATAAGGCCTAAACATATCCCAGTTCCATTTGCCATGCACGTCCACATACCCCTGGACGGGAGTAGACAGCATAATATCAGGAAGAGGTGACATTGTTTGATTGATAAGGGGACCCCAATTGGGTAGCCATGGATCGATCCAAAAGCGGGTCCGTTGACCATTACCTATTTTCCACATCATGCCTTGTCGTACGTAATCCCACGTAGCAGATATTCCTCGCCAAATATGCGACGCTCTTGAAGTCGGTAAACAATTAGGAATCAGATTGAGAGTGAGCCGATATTTAGCTCGTAGGACCTGAACCCATAAAGCGGAGGGCCGATTGATCAACGCCCAACCCAATTTGGCTAGTAAAGCATCATTAGTTTCTTGAATCCGTTTGAGCCCTAATCCACCCGACTGCTTCGGTGTACAAACGGCCGCCCAGTTGACTAGGTGGACTTTATGGTGGCTGGCAGTCGACCCCCAGATGAAGGTGGACTTTATGGTGGTTGGCGGTCGACCCCTAGTTGACCGGACAGTTTGCATCGTAAATATCGGAAGGGATGCTAGAACGGATTGGGTCAGGGTTACACGGCCCGCTAAGGATAGATGCTTCGCTCTCTAGCTTGCCAAATTTTGTTGTACGTGATCTAGGATATATTGATAGGTGCGCCTTTTGGTTCGCTCATGGATCACAGGCACGCCGAGACATTTCCCAAGGTCGTCCGTGCAACGTACCTACAACTCATGGATAATCCAACGTGCTCGTTCCGTAGGAACATTCTTAGAAACAGATATGCTGGACTTGCTTCGATTCACTCGTTGTCCCGAAACCTGGCAGAGTTCAGCCAGGATTCTTGAAATCGTCGTGATCTGTATGTCGGTGGCTGCACCAAACAGGATAAGGTCATCAGCAAAAAACAAATGCGAGACGGCAGGTCCTATGCGGCTCCATTTAAACGGCTTCCACAGGTCTTGGTCCACTGCTTGGGCAATAAGGTGCCCCAAGCGCTCCAGGCAGAGCACAAATAAAGAAGGTGAAATGGGGTCGCCTTGACGAATGCCTCTGGTTGGATGGAAAGGATCTAGTAGCGTACCATTCCATGCCACCTAGATTGTGGGCGTAGTCACGCATCGCATAATGACACCGATAATGTGGTGGGGAAGACCGATTTCTTGGAGGGTATCAAGCAGGAATGTCCAGTTCAAGCGATCATAGGCCTTTTCCAGATCCACTTTCAGCGCGAAATATCCTATCTTACCAGTCTTGTGACGTATGGAATGGATGATCTCTTAGGCAATGATAACATTGTCAATCAAGTGACGACCCGGGACGCAACTGCATTGCGTGTTTGCCACTATCTTGTCAAAGTGAGGTTTCAATCGGTTGACGAGCACTTTCGATATGGTCTTGTAAAGAACAGAGCACAGGCTGATGGGACGAAACTGGGTAATATAGGTAGGAGAGTGTACTTTGGGAATCAGGACGAGAATAGTACGATTTAGATCCTGTTCCCAGAGTTCATTGCAAATAACCCGCTGAATATACGTCACCACCGAAGGGCCCACGATGTCCCAATGCTTTTGAAAGAACAGGGCCGTAAACCCATCCACCCCCGCCGCTTTATTGGGGTTCCGGCCAAACATCGCTGATTTAATTTCGGTGGCTTGTACCGGGTTCCCAATATCCAAGAGTATCTCGTCCGGTAACGTAGGGAAAGTGCGAGAAGCTTAGAGGCGTGGGGGTGTCTCCCCCTTGGCGGTGTAAAGTTGCTCAAAATAACTCTGGGCTATGGAGCTCAGAGTCGATTGATCTACTATTTCATTCCCCTGTTCATCAAGCAGGCGTGTAACTTGTAACTTCTTTCTCTTGTGCATCGTGAGCCGGTGGTAGTAAGCCGTGTTGCGATCCCCCTAGGCTAGCCAATCACATCGAGCTTGTTGATGCCAGAATAACTCTTCCTCGCATAACACCTGGGTTAAATCCTCACTCAGGTGATCCTCCAGGGCCAATAGGTTGTCCGACTCCTCCTGTTGTAGAGCCCTTTGGATACCTTCAAAGCGCGCGATTAACCGTCGCTTACGGTGAAATATGTTTCCGAAGACATTGCGATTCCATTGCGTGAGATGGGTAGCAAACTGATTTAACGAATGCACCAATGCCTTATCATTCGAGGGCCACTGGTCCGCTACAACCGTAAGGAAATCCGCATGTGCAATAAACTTCGACTGGAACCGAAAGGGTGGGGGACTGCCTGGGGATTCTCTTTGGCAGTGAAAGGTCACCAGGAGTGGCCGGTGGTCTGAGCCCATAAACGGCAAATTCTTGTTCTTTGTATGCAAGAACAGCTCCCACCAATCTGTCGAACAAAACGCTCTGTCTAGTCGCGCTTGAATGGTTCCCCGTCGCCAAGTAAACCGTGAGCCAATAAACCCAGATCCTGGAGGCCACATCTCTGGACCCAGTCGTTGAACGCCTTACTAACCACCAGACTGTGCGGGGAACCCCCCTGTTTGTCCGCCTGATGTAATTTTGCATTGAAATCCCCCCTCGACAAGCCACGACCCCTGTATGGAGTCGCCAATCGCACTCAAGAGTTGCCAGAGAAACTTTTGGTTCGTCCTTTGCGGGCTGGCGTAAATAGCTGTGAATTGGAAGCCATGCGCATAATAACTAACTTTCGAGTGAATAAGTTGTTTATGCACTATCTCGATCGTTACAGTAATATCCTGCTTCCATAATATCCAGATGCCTTCGTTGAATCTGTTGGCTTCTACCCGGAAAGAGTAGTCCATGCCCAGCTTGTTGATGACACCTTGTGCACGATTGCCACTTATTCTCGTTTCTACTAGCACCAAAATCCCGGGCTTATAAGCCCGTAGGTAATTTCGTAAGATAGTCTGAAATCGTGGCCTTCCTGCCCCTTGACAATTCCAGATGAGGATAGACATCATAATAGAAATTTAAAAAAGCGATTTAGGCACTAGGGGAATCGATCGCCCCTTCTAGTACCATATCCCTAACATCTTCGGTTCCCTGTAGCATGGAAACTTCGACAGGCTCCGTTTCAGTTACGACACCCTCTATATTTGTGACTACTATCCGAGGATTGGGAGGTTCGGATGGGGGTAATGTATGTTCCGCCTCTAGGTTAGGCCCGGCCTCTGGATTGGCTGCGGGTGCCATTGATCGTGAGCCAGGGGCACCCATTAGCTCCTCCGGTGACCCCAGATCAACCCCCGTAGCAATGACATCTTGGTGAGATTTTAATTGGACTATGGTATGAGGGTTAGATGGGGTGGGCTGCAGAGAGGAGGGGAAATGTGGGCTGGGGGTCTTGGCTATAGGAGAGACCAAGGTGGGCTGGGCTTCACGTGGGTTTCCTTAGCCTGGCCTTATGACAGGCCTGGCCGATGGTTCTGGCAGTCCAAATGGTCTTGGCTTTGGCCCCTGTTTCTGCTGCTTTGATCCCTTATTCTTTGACGTCAAACGCAGCGTTTCGGTTAGTGCTGGATCGGTCTGTAAGGCACCTAGGGACGACTGAGCGTTCACTGGTGACGTTGGGGCATTGGCCTCTGACAGGGGGGCAAACCTCGAGCCACCCCACTGTTGGAGGCTACTGAGTAACGGGAGGGTTGATGCGACTTCGAAACAGAACGATGCTGCGTCTGGGACCGTTGGACTATAGTCCATGCTCCATATCGGTTGGTGGTAGCTGGGTTCTGGGTATTTCCCGAGGCAGCGGGCGGTGCTGGGTTGGAACAGATTTTGCCGGCGCTAGCGGACTAGTTGGAAGATACAGTGGTGGCGGTTGCGTTTCCTAATATTTGGCAGCTTTCAGTGTTATGTTCGATCATACCACACTGCAAGCAGATCACCGGCAACCCCTCATACGTGACCTTAAGCGTTTCACTGTCTAGCTCCACATGTGGGCAGAGAGGCACGCTAAGATCAACATCGACCGCCACGTGGGCGTATTTGCCCCATTGGGTTGTCATGGTTGCTTCATCCAGTTTCACGGTCTGGCCAATGAGATTCCCCAGTGTAAGAAGAATGCGCGGGTGGTAGCGTGAGATGGCTAGATCTAGAAACCTCACCCAAACCACCGCCCTATTCACTGTTCCGATTTCCGGCCGGAAGGAAGGATTCCAGCGTTGGACCGATAATGCATGTCCAAACAATACCCACGGACCACTCGTGAGTATCTTCGTATAATCCTGCTCCTCCACAAAATTAACCAGAAAAAAGTCATTCTCTAAATCGATTATCTTCATAAGACCAATGGGTTGCCACAATGATTGCAATCGGTGACACAGTATGCGGTAGCCAATTCGACCCCCGATAAGTTTGACAACTAAAGCACGTTCCCATTTTTGATCAAGACGGGCTTTGAATGCCTAGGAGAGTATAATGCTGCTTCCCTTCTCGTTGGAGAGAACCTGAATGTCTTCTTCCTCGACGGGAATGGGTTCCTCTGTTGGCCATGGTAGTGCTTCCTGCTCATTTGCCGTCCGCATACCGCCAAGTACCGCAGCACTATAGGTGATCGGATGGCTTGGAGGAGGGTCCTTCTCGCGTCTCCGTATGCGGACCTTTTTGGTAGGTTGGACATCTTGGACTGGTGGGATAGGGTCACCACTAAAATCAGCTTTTAACTCCTCAAATCCACGATCATCAATAAGCCTCTGAAAGTGATTAAAAAATTGTAATAAGTTATGTTGATAACTGACGTACCTTTTTATCATACTGTTCATACTCTCACTTCATTGGGTGGTCATCATGTCTGCACAAAATATTTTGCGCCCATAAACCAGAGCCCATTTTTCCTTAATATGATACATACGTTTCAACCATTCATTATCTTCAAGTTCATATTTTTCCAACATCTTATTCCATGCAATGCAAAAACCTTCTTCTTCGTCATAGTCATATATGCATGAGCAGAAATCCCTTGAAAATTCTTTAAACTTAGAAAATACAACACTCAAATGGATGGTAGCATTTTGATAAATATGCCAAATACACAATTGATGATGAGTATTTGGCCATCTTGAAGCTAATGCCTTTACGATCGCCACATCCTGATCAGTAAGAATAGTTGTAGGCTTTTTCTCAGACGTGGCTCTATCAAATATATCGAACAACCACTCAAATGTAAGAGCGGTTTCATCATAGAGGAGTACAATACCAAAAACTATTGTTTGCTTATGATGGTTGACACCGACAAACAAAGCAAGTGGATGACCCTCACCATTCTTCTTGTAAGCAGTATCGAACCATATAACATCACCAAAGTCTAAGTAGTCATTCTTCATCTTTGTGTCAGACCAAAATATGTTAGTGATCAAATCATCTTCGTCCACTTGAATGGCATAAAAGAAATTTGGATTTTCCACCTGCATCTTATACAAATATTCTAACACCCCACCTATATCTCCCTTTTTCAGGTCTCTTGTTCTTTTAGATCTTAAATAATTCTTGCAATCTTTCGGAATAAATCTAACATTATTTTTCCCACATGCTTGTTTCACCAGAAGATCATGGGAAGCTTTTTGTCAAATTCCCACATCATTAGCCATTTCAATTTGCATTGCCGCAACTAAAGATATCTTTCTCTGACTTCTATGCAAATGTGTTTTGTTTAGGAATGAAAGGTAGTGATTGTGCTCCTCCACAAATTGAATGACTTGAAATTTTCTAGTTTGCACACTATTAACTTTCATCCTTGCCTCACAACCAAATCTTGTTTCTAACTGTGACGCTCTTACATACAAATCTCTTTTTTCCAGCATTCATTTACCCACAGCACTACAACAAAAAAGCCTACAAATCAATTTACCATATTTATCTTTGTGACTTTTGCTTCTTCTAATTCCAAAACCCACATTCTTTGCATAAGTGAAATAAAATTGATAAGCTTCTTCTTTTGTCGCGAACTGCATGCTAATTTTCGGTACTAACTCTCTTTCAACCAAATCTCTTGAATTCGTATTACTACTCTCGTTCCCAAAGCCAATATCATTGTTATGCTGGTCATTATCAATTTCATAATCTGAACGACAATATGGAGTCAATGTAGCATCCATTTCACACATGTCAAATTAAAAAACGAGGAGCATTATTTTCAGATAAAATTATTAACATAACCAAAAATGACTATTAACAAAAACCTAGGATATTTTATTTTTTCCATCCATATGTTATGTCATTCCTGTAACAGAAAAAGCTATCAGAGATTTGATAGTAAGTTGTTTCCATTTTACAAATAATATGTTTTCGAAGTTGTTAACTACAACTTAATGTTAACCTATTCTACCGTTACACATTAATTATCACTGAAGTGTACGTAAAACCAAAATCTATAAACATTCCCATAAAACTTAGATACGAAAAAATTTGAAACATCTTCAACCCTTACTTAAAATATAAATAACAACCAACTCAACCTTTACACATTAATTATCACTAATGTATATGTAAAACCAAAATTTATAAACAGAAACATAACAGTTAGATAACAATGAATACAAAAACTTTAAACAGAAACATACAACTTATATAACAATGAATTCTAAATATCTTCAACAATTATTATAATGAAAACATTAATAACAAATTATCTTTAACAACCAGCTAGTAAATAAATAAAGGCGAAAGACACCCATTCCTCAATAACTGGTTAACACAGACAAATGGTAAAAACTTTAACACAAAGAGGGAGATAGAGACTAATAAATTAGATGTAGAAAGGCAGATTTTTAGGAGATGATTGTAAGTTAATTTGGTTGAAGAAATTAAAGTTTGTGAAAATGGGATAAACAAATTAGTTCAATGGCGGGAAATGTTAGTAATAATTGCTTTAGAAATGACAAACATTTCCATCATCATCATTATTGGAAATTTATTTCTAAAGAATTTATTAATATTGTATTTTTGTAATTTGTTCATTATTACTTTAATTCCTTAATATAATTAATTAATTACAGAGTCTGCACGACAGTGCATTTTAAGGCATGACCGTGCCTTAAAACCCACGGACATGCATAAACTCATAGGAAGAAGAGAGGTTAATGGTTCTTGAAGTTATGAAGAAGAGAGGTTAATGTCTTATTCATCATAGTTCATTAATTTCTGAAAAAGAGGTGAGAGTATAGAGGAGAGATTATGCAGAAGAGTAACTGCGTCTGACTCAATTAGAACTCTCAACTGAGTGACACCCTATGTCATGATCGTCTCATAAGCTTTAACGCAGCAGGGATGGACGATTGTGCATAAGCAGGATCGCTTGGGTATTTTAAAAATAAAAATAATCATATTTAAAAATTAATATTAAAATAAAAAGAATTTAATTCCTTGGTAGGAGCAAAAATAAATACACAAACAATTAAAATAAATAGCCTAGAATAAATTTGACATGAAAATAAATTAAAAGACGTCATGAAGGCACCCTTTTTAATATATAAAAATACTAATAAAATAAAATAATATAAGGAGAAGTAAAAAATGAGGGGTAAAATAAATAGATCAACTTATGAATTTATGAATAAACAGAAGAAAAAGAAGTAGCAACAGTCACGGGCGTGATTTTTAAATTCTCATGCCCGTGAGAATTCAACATGATAGCGACCTTTAATGAACAGTAGCGAAATTAAGCACGATCGCGACTTTCATGAGAAAATTGGGATTGTCGCAATCGTGCTTGTGCATGATCGTGACATCCCTATCGTGCACACCCACTTTAAAACTTCATAACTTTTAATACAGAAATTCAAAAATTATAAACTTTATGTCATTGGAAAGCTAAGAGAAAGATTTACAACTTTCATGAAGAAATTTTGTCAAATTCTGCCTAAATTAATATAGTTTATTTCTCAAAGTTTTAGATTATATTTTTCTCCATTTTTCCTCTTTTCTTTCCACTGTCAATATATATAATTATTAACTATAACCAAAAGACCCAAATCCAACATTTAAATTCATACATACAAAATTCCCTTAACAATTTACTTAAAGAAAACCCATCAAAAGATCATCACACAACTAATAATCTTATTTCCAACGCAAAGCCATCTTAACAGAAGAGAAAATTTTGTACATATACAAAAGAAAATCTGTACAACTTTCACTATCAATTTTCAACAAAACAAAGTTGATGCACATCTTCATATTACATATCAGAAGCCAGTTCAGTAGCATAATACAAAAATTACAATCTCGAATGCTCATGCATGATATGCTTCTAAGTACCAAAAGTTTCTAAACTAACTAGTTACAAAAGTCTGAAATTCTTGGAGTTGCCAAGCTTTGCAAAGGTTCAATGATCTGCTTTGGCTGTACCTGAAAAGTGGAAAATTTTGTAGGGTGAGCATATAGAAAGCTCAGTGGCTAATAAACATATTAGCCACTAAGCTTTATATATATATATATATATGTGTGTGTGTGTGTGTGTGTGTGTGTGTGTGTGTGTGTGTGTGTGTGTGTGTGTTTTTATAAAATTTTT
>JAOTJB010000191.1:0-13211 GCA_027123815.1 Erythroxylum minutifolium | reverse complement strand
TTAGTTCCTCATCATGAACTCTTGTCGTAACTTGTAATAGTTTGACAGTTGAGGATATTTATTATTTTTTATTGGATGTTTTGATGTAATTATTATCTATTATATGATAAAATTTTAATATTTTAAATACTTTGTATTGTTCTTAATTTTATATTTTTATGATGATAATTATTTTTTCATATTAATTGTGGTTATTATTTAAATATGAAATATTTGAAAATTATTGCAATTTCATATTAATTGTAGCTATTATTTATTATTATGATTTTTTGAAAAGGGTTGATGTAAACTTATAAACTATAAAGTGCAACTGTACAATATGACTGTGGATTATTTTACAATTTCTAAAAAACTTCAAGGATTATTTCATAAATTTAAAAAAATACCCGAAACGGTACTTGATATTGACTGGTATCAGTACAGTATCATACTAGAACCTAATCTGGTATGGTATTCACAATGTTGTCTGATACTACATGAAAATTTTAAAACTTAATATTCAAACATCAACACATATATCATCTATATTTCGTTCATGCTCATTAAGATCTTTAATATAATAATAACTATATTGATGAAGTGAATAAATCATTTATCTTAAGGAATTTGACATAAAGTAAAGAGAGCTTTCAACAATCATGAGCTACTTTCTCTTCCTTACCCCCCTTCTGTAGCAAGATAGCTTGATAGATAGTTAAATATTTTATTTTTTCTACGCTCCAGATTAGGGCAGAGAGAGATCTAGTATATATACTTGTTAACATTAAATATTGTACATCTATCAAATATTAAATTAATGGTCAAGATTTAATATATTATTAAATTAAATCCTAAATCAAATTTAATAAGAGCTATAGAAAATATGAGTAACATGGAGCTATATTTCTGGCGGATATATTTCAATGCATAAATGTAACCGCAGACTCATTGGTTCTCAAAAACAGTGTTTTCCATGTCGAACAATTTGCCATGTTCTGATAAATTGATCGATGCGAGTAGTAAAAAGTTGAGATATGTAACTGTTTCATCAAATATAATATTACACATTTTGATAAGTTTTTTAATAACTTAAAATCAAGTGACGAAATTAAATCAATTGATATTAACAGATCCAACTTGTTTCCAATCGTTTTTTGCATTAATAATCCATACGAATATTAAATGAGGCAATAAAGTAACAATGGATCGGATATTCTAAGCTTGTCTAGCTCCTAAATAGAAAAAAAATGGTTAATTACAAAAAAAATCTCAAACTTTGCTCAATTTTATAAATATAACCCAAGCTTTAAAAAGTAGCAATAAAATACTCAAACATTTAATTTTTTTAATTTTAGTCTGAACTTCAAAAAGTGACAATAAATACTCAAACTTTCGATATATTTCAATTCTAGCGCGAATTTAGCATCTATTTTAAGTTTACTAACATGCTTGTCATGTGTTTTAGAAACTCTAATTATTAATACACGTCGGTCAAAATTAACATAACAAATGAAGATTAATGAAACGATGCCGTTGTTAAAATTAGAATTTGTAAATTAGTTTGAACTTTTCAGAAGTTCGAGCCATAATTACAAAATTAAGCAAAGTTTCAGATTTTTTTATAATTAACAAAAGGGATAAAAACGTACACATTTGATATCTCATTCAATCCATAAAATCAAATTATTCATATAGTCTTTATTGATTAAAATGAGCTTAAACACTATCGTACAGTGATAAGTAGTCACGGCAAGAAACACAATCATACTACATATTTTTCAAGAAACAACCTTAGCCCCAGTAATGAAAAGAAGTTCAACTTCAACAATTAAAGTATCATTCATGACGAAGCCCTTGAAGGCATCACGAAGATCTTCCAATGGCATAAACTTTTGACGGCCGAACAAGATCTTCGTGGAAGTGTACCAGTTACTAACTACACAAGAAAACAAGAATAGCCAAATCAACATCGTTTAATTAAATAAAAGTATTATGTGATTCGCGAGTAGTATAATAAAAACAATAATAAAGTCTTGCTAATATGTAAGGTCTGAAAAATTCAGTAATGCACAATGTTTTATTCACCTTTTTGTTAATAATTCCTAGTAAATTGTTATAATTTAAGTCTTTTATAGTTCAATATTATTAATATTGCAGTGCATTGAAGACGATGAATCTTATAATTAACGTAAACATAATTAAACAACTAATAAGCTATGATTAAAAGTAATTAAGAAATTCATGGTGGGCAGGAGACCTTACAAGTTTCTTTGACATGCCGATCCTTGTCTTTGTTCAGTACTCGCAGCTCGAAATTTGCCCATACTTGTTCAGTCGGTCCAAGCTTCCCTGCTTCTATTAGTTCTAAATAGACAGACACAGAATTTCCTTTTCCAGCACCAATTCCATTGGGAAATAGTAGTATTCTCCTGAAAATATTATGGAAAGTTGCAAAGTAAATATTATAAAAGTAAGTCCACAATCGGGATTTAGGCTTGGCATTTTAGTACCGGTCTAAGTTTATTATATACGCACCATTTTTTATTTTCCGAGGTAAATTCTTCGGATTCAAGAAAGTTGCTGGCCAATTTCGAAAAATTCGGAATTTTCCACGTGAGAGAACCATTTGATGGCTCCTTCACCGTGTGAATGGATTCAAGTATTCCGGATGGCTTGATAACGAAAACCTCAGCTCCAAAGACACAGGAGTCATCGACAAGGTAACCATTAAAAGCATCATTAAAAGTTCCGATGGGAAGAAATTGATCGAAACCCCATACAGTTTTCATCTCATGAAATCGCTTCACCGTCGCATCTACACATTTTCAATCAGTGTATCAGTAAATCAAATCCTTGGCAAAAAGAGAGAGTGAGAAGTAGGATTGACAAATCCAATTAGCCCCGAGTCAGCACGGTAAAACAAATCGTTCTGATCTCAGTTCAAATCTGATTGAACCATATCTTTAAAGTGCTAGTCTTTGGTCCGACCTGTTATCATTCCTAACAAGAAGGAAGATGAGCGTATATACCTTGGACGGCCAAATACTTGTTCTCTATTTGGTTTTTGACAAACAATTTAAAGTTAACATTGACCTCCCAAGTTTTGGGAAGAGAATCTGTGTCTTGTATGGCCAAGTAAAGGGAAATATGATCCTTTCCATTTTCAGGAGGTGATGTCTTTCCTTTCGGATAGAGCCATAGCCTCCTGCAATTGGCACAAGAAAACTAATGAACACAAAGTAAAGAAAAGAACATACAGACCGTCCATCCCTTTGGATAGAGCCATAGCCTCCTGCAAGTGGTACATGGAAGATCTTTTTTATCATGGACCTAACGAGAGAATATACTCGTAGACTTTGACACTATATTCTAACCCAAAATTTTAAAGTATTAAGTTTATGAGTCCTTTTTACTTTCATCTAGAATTCTCAGTCACACTTGGTATCTCAACAAATTTAAATAGATAATTTAAAACGGCGTTATTTTAATTGAATAATTAAATTATTTAAACTTTTCTTTACAATATTTGAGACTGGCTTTTAGATCCGAACTTTGCCCAGGCTCAATTCTCAATACCAGACAATATATTAATTAATTATTTGCAGGCTTGCGAGGGAAAGAGGACAAACCATTTGTATCCCCCAGCTTCGAACGCAAAAGATACATATTTCTCATGTTTCTCAGCCAGTAAGGAAAATTGTTCTATCCTGATAGCGAAATCCTTTGGAGGAAAGTCTCTTTTGGTTCTCATGATTCCTGGAAAATGGAAAGCATGAAATTACCAAAAAAGAGAGTGATACACAAGAGCTGCTAAAGGACCTAGAGATTGAAAAGAACATACCGAGTTCTGTATTGCTATCTTTGCTCTGAGTCCCCATTGCAGAATATATGCTCTCTCAGTCACAGGCCAACTTACCACACTTTGCTCAAGCTCTTGTATTTGATGTACACGATTAGCTAAGCTAGTCTATTTATATGCTTGTTGAAATATAAGGAAACAAACAGTACATAAAACTATAAAAAGTCCACAAAGACGAGAGAAAAGCAAATAATCGTTGTTAGCTTGGGTGGACTTTACACTCTTCTTTCAATAACGATGAAATCAGTAAACATTGTAGGTGTTGGTGAATCTGGAAGAGGATGGAATGGTGAAGAGGGAACGTGCATGGTGGTGATGATTTATACAATAAGATGGGATGCTTTGCTTGAGAAGTCGAATGGGATAGGTTGGGGGAGAAGGAAAGGGTTTGTTTGTTTGACATAAGGAGAAGGAAAGGTATTGCTTGTTTGACATGAAAATAAGTGATTCATTGAGTGAAGAGGGAGGCAGAAAGAAAGAAAGAAAGAAAGGAAGGAAGACAAGAGATGTGGTGTGGTGTGGGCGGCACTGCACTATTCTAAACTTGTCTAGCTCCTAAATAAAAAGAAAAGAGGAACTAAAGCGTACACATTTGATACATCAAATATACTAAAATTAATAAAAGAAGATAAAAAGAAAAAAATTGCTATCTCATTCAATCCATAAAATAAAATTATTCATAAAGTATTTATTGATTGAAATGTGCTCAAACACAATCTTACAGTGATATCATACCACATATTTTTCAAGAAACAACCTTAGCCCCACTAATGAAAAGGAGTTCAGCTTCAATAGAAAGTATCATTCACGACAAAGCCCTTGAAGGCATCACGAAGATCTTCCAATGCCATAAACTTTTGACGGCCGATGATAGGGTCCTCTGTGGAAGTGTACCAGTGATCAACTAAACAAGAAGACAATAGCTAAATCAACATCGTTTAATTAAATAAAAGCATTATGTGATTCGCGAGTAGTATAATAAAAACAATAATAAAATGTTGCTAATATGTAGGGTCTGAGAAAATTCACTTGTAGGCAACGTTTCATTCACTTTTTTGTTAATAATTCGTGGTAAATTGTTATAATTTATAGTTCAATATTATTAATATTGCAATGCATTGAAGAGGGCGAATCTTATAATTAATGTAAAAATAATTAAAACAACTAATAAGCTATGATTAAAAGTAATTAAGAATTCATGGTGGGCAAGAGAACTGACTAGTTGCTTTGACATGCCGATTCTTATCTTTGTTCAATACTCGCAGCTCGTAATTTGACCATACTTGTTCATTCGGTCCAAGCTTCTCTGCTTCTATTAGATGTAAAAGGACAGACAGAGAATTTCCTTTTCCAGCACCAATTCCTTGGGGATCAAGCCGTATTCTCCTGAAATATTATGGAAAGTTGCAAAGTAAATATTGTAAAAGTAATTTGAAATCGGGATTTAGGCTTGGCATTTTATTACCGGCCTAAACCCGACTCGAAACTGATAAATATAACCTAAGCTTATTATCATCGATGTAAATTTTTTTTTTTTGATTCAGGATTATATATGCACCATTTTTTATTTTTCCGAGGTAAATTCTTCAGAGTAAAGAGTGGTGCTGGCCAATTTCGAATAATTCGGAATTTTCCACGTGAGAAAACCGTTAGATGGTTGCTTCACCGTGTGAATGGATTCAAGTACTCCGGATGGCTTCATAACGAAAACCTCAGCTCCAAAGACACAGGTATCATCGACAAGGTAACCATTAAAAGTTCCGATGGGAAGAAATTGATCGAAACCCAGTTTTCATCTCATGAAACACAGTCGCATCTACAGACAACAGCAATTTTCAATCAGTGATCAGTAAATCAAATCCATGGCAAAAAGAAAGTGAGAAGAAGGATTGGCAAATCCAATTCGTCCTTAAGTCAGTTCGATAAAACAAATCGTTTTGATCTCGGTTCAAATCCGATTGAACCATATCTTTAAAGTTTAAAGTGCTAGTCTTTGGTCCAACCTGTTATCATTCCTAACGAGAAGGAAGATGAGCGAATATACCTTGGACAGCCAAATACTTGTTCTCCGTTTGGTTAAAGACAAACAATTTAAAGTCAACGTTGACCTCCCAAGTTTTGGGAAGAGAATCTGTGTCTTGTATGGCCAAGTAAAGGGAAATATGGTCCTTTCCATTTTCAGGAGGTGATGTCTTTCCTTTTGGATAGAGCCATAGCCTCCTGCAAGTGGTACAAGAAAACTAATGAACACAAAGTAAAGAAAAGAACAAATAGACCGTCCGTCCTTTTGGATAGAGCATAGCCTCCTGCAAGTGGTGCATGGAAGAACTTTTTTTTATCGTAGACTTAGCAAGGGAACATACCTATGAGCCTTAACATTACACTCTAACCCAAAATTTTAAGATATTAAGTTTATGTCTCTTTTTCACTTACATGTCTTTCACTAATTTTATCTCTTTCTAATGTGAAATTTTCACTCACACTTATATCTCAACAAATTCAAATAAATAATTTAAAACAATATTATTTTAGTTGAATAATTAACTTATTTAAATTTTTCTGTGCAATATTTGAGACTGGATTTCAAATCTGAACTTGCCCAGGCCCAATTCTTAACACCTGACAATATATTAATTACTTATTTACAAGCTTGAGAGGGAAAGAGGACAAACCATTTGTATCCCCCAGCTTCGAACGCAAAAGATACATAATTCTCATGTTTCTCGGCCAGTAAGGAATATTGTTTTATCCTGATAGCGATATCTTTTGGAGGAAAGTCTCTTTTGATTCTCATGATTCCTGGAAAATGAAAGCATAAAATTACCAAAAAAGAGAATGAAACACAAAAGCTGCTAAAGGACCTAGAGATTGAAAAGAACATACCGAGTTCTGTAATACTTTGTTCTGAGTCCCCATTGCAGAATATATCATTGATGAATCTGGAAGAGGATGGAATGGTGAAGAGGGAACGTGCATGGTGGTGATTATATATAGAATAAGATTGGATGCTTTGCTTGAGAAGTGGAATGGGATAGGTTGGGGGAGAAGGAAAGGGATTGTTTGTTTGACATGAAAATAAGTGATTCATTGAGTGAAGAGGGAAGCAGAAAGAAAGAAAGAAAGGAAGACAAGAGATGTAATGTACTAGGGGCAAGATTTGGTATTCTTCAAGTATGGGTATTCGCGGGAGTTTTAGACTAGTAACTGTAACCGTTCTTTCTTATTACAATGGATTCATTAACATTTCCCATATTTTAGGTCTACTGCTTTAAGCATCCATAAATCCATTGTCGTTTGGGAATTTTTCACTTGAAATAGGAATGTATTCTTGTATTTGGATTGTAGTGTTTATAAACAAACCACCAATTATTATGATTTTTGTTTGTGTGTGTATTGAATTTATGAATAGAAGAATTGGATCATCTTAATTAAGGAACAAGCTTGCCAGGCACTCCAATCACGGTAAATTGCAATTTCAATAGTTCACTTTAGCCACAGACACGAAGAAGATTTCAACTTCAACAATTAAAGTTTCATTATCAGGAAGCCCTTAGAGACTTGGCGCACATCTTCGAGAGGCACGAACTTATGGACTACATCTTTCAACACCATTTCAAATTGTCCAAAACAAGTTGGATCAAAACAAAACAATTATAACCCCCCATAGGACTTTTATCGAACACCTTATAACTACAACATAACACCCACGAAACTTCAACTATTCATTGTGTCTGTACCCTTTCTTCACCATCATTAACACATTCAAACACCCGCCCTACAATTATCAATCTCAATCAATTCAAACAACTCAACAACTTATCCTACGTTTGCTACGAAGAACATAGCATTTAACAAACACAACACGAAACAGAAATCCACTACAAATCGAAGAAAGACTTACCAGGTTGAGTTCAACTCTAGGGAGACGCTAGATGACAACCGAAGATAAGAAGAGAAAGTTGCACAAACAAGGGACGCAAATAGTAGAAAATCAACGGGAGAGAGGAGAAAGAAAATGCAAAGGCGGGCTAGGGAGAGGGGCTTCTGGTTAAATTTTTGGTAAGGTGGGACGACGTCGTTTGTGCTGAAACAAACGACGACATCCCATCTAAATTTTTTTTCACCGTTGCAACATTTGGTGACGAAACCACGATTCATCGTTAAATGCCCAACATTTACCGACCATATTCGACAACCTTCTCCAATACATTTGGAAAACTAGGAAAACGACGTAGTTATATTATTCTGATCCCGTACATTTCGCGACGAATATATATTTCGTCACAAAATGTTATACTTTTGCTACGAAAACTAGATTAGTGTTGCAAAATGTACAACATTTTGCGACCAAACTGATGAATCATCGCCACAACTCAAACTTTAATTATTGTAATTTATTTTTCTAAATTACAATAATTAAAATGTTTAATTTTTAATACGTTTTTTGAAATTATAATAATGAAAATGTATAATTTTTTGACAATTGTAAGTCAATTTTAATTTATTTGAACGGTCAACAAATTAATTTGCAAATGGTTTTCAATTAGAATAGGAAAATAAATTTATTACAAATTATTTATGAACCAGCGAGCTTTAGCGATGAACCATGAATTAGTCACTACATCTGACGTTTGTCAACTAAATACAATAGATTGTAGCAAATCAATTAATACTACTTCCAAACAACTACAGAAAACAATAAACGATATCGTTTACCTAAACTAGAAAAACAATGTCGTTTTGTATTAGGTTTTCAAAGAAAAAAATATAAAAGCCTACTCCATTCTTGTTCAAGCCGTCAACACCAATCCAAAATCCTCTCTTCTTTTTGGGTTCTGTCTTCTGCTCATCACAGTCGAAGAACGATTATTCACTGAATCGGTGTTATTCTTTTGTTCTATTTTCATCAACGAAGTTATGCTAAGTTTAACTTATACGGTTAGGTGTTTATTGTGAGTTCTTAATTATGCATTTCATGTATGAGTTGTGTTTATGGCTGTGTCATGCAAAGCTATCCCTAACAGAATTTGCATCCTGATTTCAAAGATTAAACTGTATTGATGTAGGTATCAGACAAAGTTGTCTTCATAAAAGTTGTAGCTTATCCTCTTAGTTTTCTAATGGTATAAAGTTTGTAATTTTTGGACATCATAATTGAGAGATATGATTTTTACAAGTTTGAATGACATAACCCTTCACTCGGGGTGCACGATCGTGCACTAGCACGATTGTGATAGTACCCCTCATTCATCAGGGGTGCACGATTGTGCACTAGCATGATCATGATAGACCCCTCCTTCATCAGGGGTGCACGATCATGCACTAGACCGATCGTGACATAACCCCTCACTCATAGGAGTGCACGATCGTACTTATGCACGAGAGTGACAGGCGAGCTTGCCAAAATTAGGTTAAACACGGGCTTTTAAGTTCTCATTACAACTTGGAGCTTCCAATCTTCTTCTCACTTGATCTTCACCCAATCCTCAGGTAGTGTAATCATGAAATAAGTACCAAGACCTGGGACCAATAGTAACTTTCAAGTCATTAGGCACATTGAAGATGTATAAGTGCTAAACTGGACTAGTTTTATTTATCATCGAAATTGAAGTTAAACATATCATCATTTTATTCTAAATCATCATTTGCAAAATATACCTCTTAACATTATTAATCAAGGAATGTCGACATGGAGACTAGTCCTGGATGGTCCTAATGCATTCCGTTAGGAGGAATGTGGCAAAATTGTCCCTACTGAAAAAACTAATAATGTAGAAAAAATCTCCACTTCATACACTAATCATCGTTTGCCTTTCATAACCATCTTCTGCTTCAAGGTGTTTAGTATCATCTGAACAATGTCACTTTCCTTATTATGTACATCTCATTTCCTTTTATGAAGATATTATATATATTCACATTTGATGATTTATACTACATGTTGTTTTAAGCTTCATTGAGTCTCGAAGATGACATGTATGCCCATAGAGGTAGGAGCGATGTCACAACAGTCCGTAAAGGATTAGGGAAATCAGTTGTTTTGGAAAATTTGCTTCGTCTGCTCATTCACGTGTGCATGTCACTCCTATTTCGGTTCATTTAACGGTTTACTAATCTGACAATATCTAAGTTCTATACTGATTGTGTTTTAGGTACTACATCTAGTGACTCATTCACTGTATCTTCTACAAGTTTAGCTATGGTGGAAAAACTGTTGCAAGAGGGTGTGAAAACCGTACACCTGAGGAAAGAACTATTACTGTTTCAATTGGTGCCTTCGAACGTACAAGGACCCTTCTCAGGAATCCAGACATCGGGGACTTGTTTACTTTTACCGACTCTCATGTCATTTGAAATTCAAATAAATAATTATATCATTGTTATTTATCAAGTCAATCAACTGAACTCAGCTTTAAAGTTGATTTATTGTTGTATCTGTAAGAATTTGTCAAACAACCTCTCTACTAATTAAGGGTCAAACTGCATACTATTGGATGTGGACTATCATTGTTATGACTCTATGACTGTATGAATTGTTAAACTTCTAATTCAAAGTTCATTCTACTTCATATATCATATTATTATATTGATAAAATTATTTAAATTTTTATAAGTAATTTTTGTAATGTTAGTAAATACTAATGATTAATTAATACTATTGTTTAATACTTAAATTTATGTTGTGTGTTTTTTTTAATAATACGTTGTAAATATTCAAAACAAATCTCCAATAATATATCTTAACTATGGTAGATTATAAAAATGTTAGTTTAACAATTTTGGAAAATGTCAACCATTTGCAAATCGTCACTAAATGGTACACATTCAGCGACGATTTCTAGAAATCGTCACTGGATTTGTAACCTTTTGAGATGATTCATATAGTTTGTCACCAAATATTGACTTTTTCATCACGCTTCAGAATATCGTCGCCAAATATAAACCCTTTGGTGACGATATCCCAGATTAGTCACCAAATGTTTGACAACCTACGGTGACATTTTTTAAAAGCATCACCATAAGCTTATTTAGTGACGAACATCTAAAATCGTCACCTATTGTGCATCATTTTGTGACGATTTTTCCTAATCGTCACTAAGTATTCAACATTTGGAAACGATTTCAGTTATGCGTCGCAAAATGTTTTTCCTTTTGCCACACTTTTGTGTTTGGTCAGTAAGTGTTTAGTTTTAATGACGACTTGTTTAAATCATCGCAATATGTTCACTTTTTGCAACTATTTTCGTTTCGTCACAAAAAAGGTCACTAAATCATCCTTTTATTGTAGTGAGACCTTAAACACATAAATCTTAACCATAAAACCTAAAACATGAAACTCTAAATCTTAAAAATCCTAAACCCTAAATTTTCAAACCAAAACTCTAACACTAATTGCATGCGTTACCAACATATAAGAAAATTATTTGGAAAGAAATATCTTTTTGCTAAGCAAGACATAAATTCAATTTTCACAAGTGCATCTATTAAAAGATGAAGAAATGAAGAAACAAACCTTGTTTTCTACTATCTTAAGTGACCTAAGTCGTGGTTTCGAAGGTTGCATCTATCACCAAAATGTTCCAACATGAAAATTACAACTTTTAGTGAAGATGAATTGTCCTAATTCGATTATACACTTACTAAAAGTTCTTAACATGAGATTGATTACCTCTAAGACTAGCATCATCAACAATTATCTCATAATCAATATTTCTACACCAAATAAGAAATAAATTCAATTTTCACAAATGTAAACATTAGAAGATAAAGGATCAGTAAAATCCTAAAAATGGTTAGTTTTGACATATGATTTGATTTGATCTTTGTATCCTCACCTTCTCTAAGTATTAATTGCTGGTAGTTATGGTTACATCACCTCTAGTTGAGCTCAAAATTAACAAATCAAAAAGGAAACAAAAATAAATGAACTCCATAAAGTCATAGATTATTCTAAGAATAAATATGAATTTTGACGGAGATAAGAAAAATTAATAATAAGTCTAAAAAACACATTAATCATATCAAAATATATTATTTATAGCAGCAGAAAAAAAAGGTGAATTGAATCAACACCTAAATCTTAAACCTTAAACTTTAAACCGAAATATCAAATACTAAATCATACATCCTAAAATCTAAAACCTAATCCCTAAATATTAATCATTAAAACTTAAACCTAACCCTAAATCTTGAATAATAAATCTTAAATCCTAAATTCTAAACCTAAACCTTAATCCTAAATACTAAATCCTAAATCCTAATACCTAAACCCTGTAACCTAAATCTTGAACCATATTCCTAAATCCTAAATCCTTGATCCTAATACCTAAACCATAAACCTTAAATCTTAAAATCTAAACTTTAAACCCCTAGATCAAAACCATAAAGCCCAAAACATGAAACCCTAAACCTTAAAATCCTAAATCCTAAATCCTAAATCCTAAATTTTCAAACCAAAACTTTAACACTAAGTGCATGCATTACCTACGAGTAAAAAATTATTTGAGAATAAATATCTTTTTTTGCCTAGCAAAACATAAATTATGTTTTCACAAGGGCATCCATTAAAAGACAGAGAATTGAAAAAAAAACAAACATTGTTTTCTAATATCCTAATCTTCTTAAGCCTTGGTTTCGAAAGTTGTATGCATCAACAAAATGCTCCTACCTAAAAATTTCAACCTATCAATTGTCATAATTCAATCATACACTTACTCAAATGTCTTAACACCAAATTGATTACCTTTAAGACTTGCATCATCAACAATGATCTCATGATCAACGTCTCTATATAAAACAACAAAAAAATTCAGTTTTCACAAATGCATTCATAATAATGAAATACCAAAAATGTTTATTTTCGATATATGATTCTATCCTTGTATCCTCGCCATCTCTAACTATAAGTTGTTGGTAGTTCTGTTTGCATCACCTCCAAGTTAGTGCTCAAAATTGACAAATAAAAAAGAAACCAATATTAATAAACTTTATGATGTCAGAGATTATTCTAAAAATAAATATGCATTATGACAAAAATACAAAATAGTAATAATAAGTCTAGAAGACACATTAATCATATCAAAATACAGTAAAACCTCTATAAATTAATATTGTTGGGATCATGATATTTTATTATTTTATATAGATATTAATTAACCGATAAATTAATATTTATTAATTTAAAGAGATTTTTGTAATTGATTTAAGTTAAATTTTGATTACATCAAAAAGCATTGTATCTTAGAAAAATTCATGTTTCATATTAATTCAATGAATCTAAAACATAGATTCATTGAACATAATATTAATGAAAACTAATAAATAATGTTCATTGTTTCTTAATAATTAAGTATTATTCATTGTATTTTTACTA
>JAOTJB010000190.1:6038-18291 GCA_027123815.1 Erythroxylum minutifolium | reverse complement strand
GTTTCTGTTCTGCTTGGAAAATATGTGCGACATGGTCATGTTTTGGAGAACCGCAACGTGTCTACTCCTTCTCCTTGTTGGAAGGCTATCCAACGTACAATTCCTTATTTGAAGGATGGGTTCTGTTGGCGTGTGGGAGATGGCACAGAGATTTCTGTTTGGTCTGACAGATGGGTTGGTGTCTCCCCTCTTATTCAGCGAGTTCGGATGGTTGATGATAGGGATCGGCATCTTAGGGTGAAGGACTTAGTTTCATCCCACAATGAGTGGAATTTCAGTGCTATTCACTCCGTGCTTCCGTGGGATATACGTAGTCAAATTCTGGCTATTCCTATGCCGTCTATTATGTGCATGAACGATCAGCTCATCTGGGGAGAGAATTCGTCTGGAGGCTATACGGTGAAGTCGGGTTATGAGTTCATTACTCGATTACCTTCTCCACCTGATCCTTCAAAGAAATGGACGCATATTTGGCAGCTCAAGGTGCCTCAGAAGCTTCGCTTTTTCTTATGGCAAATTCGTTGGCAACGCCTCCCAACCAACCTGTTTCGATATAACCGTGGTATGAGCAGTTCTCCTCTTTGTGTGCGTTGTGGCAGGCGACAGGAGTCGGTCATTCATGCTCTACGTGACTGCTTGTGGGCCTCTCAAGTTTGGCGCATTTTGCTTGCTGACCTTACTGCACCTTTTTTTTCTTTACCCATTGATGAATGGATAAATCAGTATGTTTTGGATTCTAAACTTGAGCCTGAGAATATTACCCGCTTTTTGGTGGGTGCTTGGGTGATTTGGTGTGCACGAAATACAGAGGTTATTCAGCAAGCGACGTTGCCAGCTATTATGCAACATAGATGGTATACTAGACTGCTGCAGGATTGCCTCATGGCTTTCAGCTCGTCCTGTCCACATCCTCTTCTGGCTAGGGAGCGATGGGTCTCGTGGCATGCTCCTCCGCATCACTTTGTTAAGCTTAACGTGGATGGCAGCTCTCTTGGCAATCCGGGTAATGCTGGCTATGGAGGTCTTTTACGAGATGAAAATGCTTGTTGGCTTATGGGTTTCTCCGGTTTTCTTGGGCATTGCACTAATTTGGTTGCTGAATTACAAGCTTTACGGCATGGTTTGATTTTGGTCTGGGATCATGGGTATCGAAAGGTGTTAGTGGAATCGGATTCTCTGGACGCCGTTAATTTTATTACGAGGCTCTGCCCATCAGTTCATCCATGCTTTGGGCTTGTTAGGGATATTCGTGCTCTGTTAGAACGAGATTGGACATGTTCCCTTACTCACATACTTCGTGAGGGAAATCAATGCGCAGATTTTTTGGCCAAAGTAGGTTCGTCAAGCTCGTCAAGTCTAGTCGTATGGCATGCTATGGTTCCCGGTATGAGATTGTTACTCCAGAGTGATGAAAGATCTGTCGCCTTTTTAAGGCGCTAGTCTCTTTCCTCTTGTTTTTGTCTCCTTTGTACCAAAAAAAAAGACTTGATTAGAGAAATATAGCCCAGTAGACATAACCTTCTCATTCAAATAATCTTTTTTCCCTATAGACGCTGACATGTTTTCCTTCCCGAACAAAGTCTTATGATACTTATGTCGGACTAAAATATCATATAGCACAAAGTTAGAATTACGTTAACAAAATTTTTATTCAAATTTAGTTACCGTTATAGATTAGCTATCAAAATCCTATCTCTGATACTAGTTTGTTCTACCTAGGGATGATTAAAATATTTTTAGTAAATAATAATGACAAAAAGGGCGATTAAGAAATATTAAAGTAAGCCCGAGAAAATTTAAAATACAAGATACATGGTTGGACTTCAAGCCCATATTTATAGGCGGCGGACTAAAATTTCACTAAGGAGAAAAGGGAATAATTACAAAGAGAGTTATCAATCGAACTCCAAACGTAAATTCAGTCAAAATTATAACTCAAGACATTGACAAATGTAGCTCACAAAATCCTCTAAACTGATACTGTGTACCATTTAGTGTATTTTATTTTCAGGATGAGTTAAAAATAGTTGTACAAGTCTTTTATATGTTGAAAGTGCTTGGGCATCAGAAAAAATTAATCAATCACCTTAAATGTGTTTTGATGGCCAAGCGGCCATACTTGGTTTCCAAGAAGTGGCAGTGTATAGGATCCCTTGAAAGCATCAAGAGGTAAGTATAAGTAGGATATTCTGAATTGATCAGTTGGATTTTTGTTTAGAAAGCTAGTTGATCTATCCTTCTGTATAATACTTAATCTACCTCTAATGGCCTCTAAAACTACTTACTGATGTTAAAAAAACTGTTGGTGCTACTACTGCGCCACCCAAATGGTTGTCATGGTCAAATCTTGATGACTTTTTTACCCTACTTTCTTTGTGCATATGCTCACTGATTTTGCGGCGTCAACAGGTGCTTTGGGGCTTGTAGTTTCTGTATTAGTTACTTCTTTGCGCATCCAACTCACAAGACTGGAAGTTTTGATCCGTTGGTGTTAAGATGCCAAGGATTTAGCGCTGTAAATCCTTCAGGAATTTAGGTTGTAAATTACTTAATTCACTTACAACAAGCATGTATATATATCTCTTAGTATACCATAGTGTTTAAAGGATCCTGATTATTTTTACTGAAGAAAAGAAGTGTATATATGTGACTTATTGCGACTATAGTCCTGCAAGGGGCATATTGTTTGAGATATCTTGATGATCATAATTCAGAGTTCTTCATTACTCTGTTATCCATAGCTCTGGATATATTCATAGTTGTAAAGAAGCTACTTTGTTTCTTGTTGAATGGCTCTTAACTATGATATAACTCTACTATGGTGGTAGGTGAGTAATCAAAGGATGAGCCAAGAGTGTTGAATCCAGTCTGAGTATATGATCCTGATGCAGTAATGGGCACATAATTTGTCCATACGTGACTCATCGTGTTTCTGCATATATTTCTGCTCTTCGGCTCTTGTATGCATTGTCTAGACATGGAGAGTATGACATGCTAGGGAATCCAATGCAAATTCACATATTTAGGCGCGATTTGATTAAAATCTTCACTATATTCAGTATTTAACGCAAGTAATTCTCAGTCTTATCTGCTGTCTTTAACCAAAGTAAATCATGCAAGACATGATAAGCCTCTTCCTACAAAGGAATAGTAGTGTTACATTTTTTCAAATATCATTCATTTACTCCTTGTGACAATTACTTTTGAGGTGCATACAATTATAATACATTTCCAGGGATTGCTCCCAAGGGAATACTCATTGATTGGCTGTAAGTTGTTCTTAATTGTATGTGATGTCTTTGGCTACTAGACAAGTTAATCACAAAAGAAGTGATCGAATGATTGAGATGTAAAGGGGTAGTAGATTTAGGATCAGGAGCTCCTTCATTCGCATGCAATTGCAACCACTACCTTCCCCCTCATATTTCTGTCGACACCATCGCCACAAGTTGTATGAGACTTGTAATTTAGGCTAAAAAGTTTCTGTAAGTTGGACGCAAAGGTCCACCGCCTATTAATTGACCCATAAAATAATATTTCTTTTTTTTTGTTAGTTTATGAAGTGTCTCAGGAAGGTTTCAATTATAAAAAGGCAACTAAAAGTCCACCACTTATTAATTCAACCATAAAGCAATATTTTTGAACCCGAATAAAATAGCCCCATTTCTTTTTTCTGAACTAAAAAAGCAAAGGTAAAAGCGTAGACAGAAATGAACTTGATTATATATAAGAAAATAATATTGAAAAAAGATGCATATATCATAGGGGAAAGTTTCAGGGTCATACAAGTGTGGCACCCCAGGCCATTACTGTTCAACCATAATTTGGTCACTCTCAATCTCACAATTCCTTTCAAAAATAAAAATAATTTATGTTATATCTCTTTAATAAAAAAGTCCCACAGAGAAAAGAAAACAGAATTCTCAAAATCCATTAAATAACTATCCAAAACACAACCACTTATTGTACATAGAGGCAAGACGTACGTTTCATCTTATAATATCACGACTACTCTCATCCTAATATCTCCAACCAAACGAGTGGTCCACCCAACTCCCAGAGATAGCTGAAAGTGGAGGGCTGTCGTTCAATTCATTCTCCATTGAGATGAGATAAGGTTACGGACCCTTAACGCCACGTGGCACTCCGGCTACGGTGCCAAACGATAAGGCTGCGATCCAATCAGAACGTTGTAAAGATCCAACGGTTGATAGGTCTGCAATCCGTGCAAAACCAAATGTCAACCATTGGATGGAAGCTCGCATATGGGGCTTCAAGTTTATAAAAAGGGGAAATGGTGGCTCTTCTACAACCTGTGTAACAGATAAGAAGAAGAGGAAGAAGAAGAAGAAGGTGTAATGGCTTCCTCTATGTTATCAACTGCGACTGTGGCTAGCATTAGCCGTGCCACCCCAGCTCAGGCGACTATGGTGGCACCGTTCACTGGCCTGAAATCGACCGCTGCTTTCCCAGTCACCCGCAAAACTAGCACTGACATCACCTCTCTACCTAGTAATGGTGGAAAGGTTTCTTGCATGCAGGCAAGTTCTATCCTTCAAACAAAATTTGTATCTAAAGCTTTGTGTAAATTGATAAACTAATTGTCTAATATTCGATTTCTTTGCGCATGTTGTAGCCACAAGGAGTTCTATTGTTTATACCTCGAAATGAATTTACTGGTGTTTAAAGAAGAGAACCATCATTGGTGCTATAATGGTTACCTAAAAGAAACTGTAATGACAGAACTTTGAAACGGAAATTAATCTTAAAACAAGTTAGCTCGTGGGTTAACTCACAAGTCTATATATGGTGGTGAACATGGCAGGTGTGGCCTCCCATTGGCAAGAAGTTCTTCGAGACACTCTCCTATCTTCCACCGCTTACTAGGGAACAATTGGCCAAGGAAATTTCATACCTTCTTCGCATGGGATGGGTTCCTTGCTTGGAATTCGAGTTGGAGGTGATCATTTTAAGTCTTACACTACGTAATGGCAATTTCTTGGTTCAATGTTACCTTATGTTTAGTTCGCGGAATTGGAACTATATTTCCATATGTTGGAATTGATTGACGCAGTATCTCTAGCATCTTAACTATTTAAAACTTTCTTAAATATCCCAACGCAGTTTTTAAGTGACTAAATAATGTTATAGCATATGAGATTTGCAGGAGAACTAATCTGATATTCTGTTTTAACTTCGTGAATTGTTGTATAGCACGGGTTTGTGTACCGTGAGAACCACAGGTCACCAGGATACTACGATGGTCGCTACTGGACAATGTGGAAGCTGCCCATGTTCGGTTGCACCGACCCAGTGCAGGTTTTGAAGGAGCTGGACGAGGCCATCAAAGCATACCCCGAGGCATTCGTTAGAATCATTGGCTTCGACAATGTTCGCCAAGTCCAATGCATCAGTTTCATTGCCTACAAGCCTCCTCACTTCTTGGCGACCGTTAAATAATGCATCAGCATGATCAACCATTTCCTTTTTCTACTATCAGAGTCTATGAATGGTTTTTGTTGTATTCGTTAGGATGCTTTTGGTATATTTTTGGACTTCAAACTTGATTCAATAAGTCTATTGTGTAGGCCGCTGGATGTTACGACTCAAATATACATACATGGCCGGTTTATGATGTGCAATTTCTGAATTTTACTTCTAGTGTTCAATCGTCTTAATTGCTACTAAGAGCACTTTTAGATACCGTTGTCGAGCTTTAAAATCATATTCGATGGTTTAATATCGAGTAGAAGAAGAGATAAGAAATGTGAAGCTATTATTTAATACCATGGGTATATCTCAAAGGAGATAAGGAAATCGGGATTGTGTGGTACTTATTTGATAGGCTCCTTCTATAATTGCGACTCAGAAATGGGCACGTCAATAAAACCAAAGGCATAGGCTGGTGGACAAAATGGACTTTTCGGTTCAGTCAATCTTCAACTTATCATAATTAAGATTGTCACTAGGTATCAATTACCTGAGAGTTGTTAATTATTCTAAATTAAGTGCCATTATCATTACACCTCAAAAGGCCTTCCTTAGTTAGCCCGTCACTGTAAAGTTATCGCTGAATTATGTAACATTTTCTTTTGAGCTTCAAGAAATATGCACAATTTAGTTGCTTCCTATAACTTTTGGAAGAGAAATGCTTCTTAGACTAATCTAGTTATTTGTACCAAACTTAAGAAAATAATCCAACTGAATCATCTAACTATTCTTCCCATTTATGGTATTCAAATAGACAGAACAAATTGACTTTAATTTTTAGTTGATTGAATTTACTTTTAGAAATAACCACTTTATTAGTTTAAGGATAAGACTGTCTATTATTAGATATTTTCAAATCCTATGTATTAGTGGGACTTTTACTTTTGTTTTAGTGCATTGAATTTACTTAATTACGTCTTGTTTAAAGATAAAGAAGAGGTTCTAAAAAAAGAAGAGGAGAGGGATGCTCGAACGTACAAAAAAAAAAGGATAATATAAAAGAGAAATTCTAATTTAGAGAGTAAAATAAAAGAGTTGATTTATGTTAAGATTGAGTGGTTCTTTTTCCTTTCAGTATTCATTTTAATTTTTTTATATTATAATTATTATCACCTAATAAGTAAATATACATACATATACAAATAGGACCCAGCATATGGTAAGGGGGTGGTAACATGATTTTCTTCGCTTTTGCACTCTTTGGGTTAATTTCTTTATCATATAAATTTTCTCACTTAATAGGCCAATGCATATGCGTATATAGATATGAATCAACACATATAAATTATTAGATAGTCATTGTTAAGAGGTATGAAATGTCGAACACTTTTTTTTAAAGGTGAACAAATATGCATTTAACTCATGAATAAGTAGAGTAATGATAATACATATTAGAAGATGTGGGTAAAAACAAGACTTAAAAACAACAACTAAAGTCCGGCAACAAGAAGTAAAAGTAGGATCATACAATGGTCATGAGACTCGAGTCATGGTAAGAGATGAACTATAGAGCTCCTTCTTTGTGTTACCTGTCAAAGTGACGATTAAGAATTAGAATGAGTGTTGTGAACAGAGATCCTCTGGAATTGAAAAACAATCCATACGGAGGCCTGCTAACTTTGTGCTCATACCTAGATAGGCCTCTTATGCTATTATTAACTCTTGAATCCATTAAAATGTGCTCTAAAACGAAGTTTGGATGCTCAAAGATTTATGTTGGAATGTCCTTTATTCTTCTCTCTCCATATATATACATAAATTTTGTAGCTCAAAGCTACTTTAAAGAATGTTAGGTCACCTTTTTGTGTATATCTCACCTGCCAAGCCTAAACTATGAATTGAGGCCAATTGCTTTCATAGAATTGTATTTTACATATACTTAAAAGCTTGGCTCTAGAATAAGTTTTGAGTAGCAATAGTTGAATAAGATTTGCTTTAAGGTTTCAGGGGCTTGGTTATAAAGTTTACACAAGATATTTGTTAGAAAATTCCTTTCAATTTATTCAATATTTTTAATCTTTGATTGATTCCTAGCAAAAATATAAAGGAAGCCTTAGGATAGTTATTAATGAACGATACCGCTTTTTCCAAGTTGCTTTTTCTGTTGGTGCTTTGAATTTAGGTAAGAATTGCTGATTAAGCCTTTTGAGTGTGTCTCCTCCATATTATCCTATCTTCTTCTTCTATATTTGGTCTGTAATTTAGGATAGAGGTCATAATTATGGATAAAATATTCAAAAGTTTATAACCTTTTAAGATTTTTTTAATTTAGTGCTCAAGCTTTTAAAATTTTCAATTAAGTATCAAACGTTTTAAAACCTTAATAATTAAGTTCAAAAGGTTATTTTGGATGATGTGACATGTCTACTAAATATCATGGTCCATATATTAGCCACATTAGCAAAAACTAAAGGGGTGCTTGGTTAAGGAGTTTGGGAATGAATCAATGGATAAGGAATAATAAACGTTGCTTGGTTATTTATTATGATTGAAAGAACAACTTTTTGAAATCCCACTTTTCGGTATTACTTGATACCTCCCATATATGAGAGGAATGAATTTCATTCCTTTTTAACAGACAAGTTTCATCGTGACAATAAGTGTCACAAGCGTGATACTTGCCACTTATTTTATATATGTTTTTCATTAAATATAATTAATTGATTAATTAAAATATAATTAATTGAGTATAATATAATTCATTCATTAATTAAAATATAACAAATTTTTATTTTTTTAATATTTTTAAAAACTAACTACTATCAATGATAATGGTAATCATTTTTTCTCTTAACCAACCATCATAATTATAATGATTATATTCATTCCCATTTCTCACTATATTCATTCTCATTTCTATTGCCATTATCTCATGTGAACCAACAGCCTCCTAATATTTTGAGCTGAATTATTAAGGTTTTAAAAAATTGGTCATTAATTGAAAAGTTTGAAAGCTTGGCACTAAATTGAAAAAATCCTAAAAGGTTGTGCACTTTAGGATTGATTATCCCCTTATAATTATGTTGAATACTTTATGTCTGCAGCGTCATTCTCCATATGAAATAATCACATTTACTTTGGTTTTTAAGTAAAATAATAGCTTAAGGTTATTCAAACACTGAATTTTGTATGAAAGACATAACTCATTTCAATTATTGAACTAAAACTATGTTTTTCTCTTATTCCTAATTCTAACTTTCATTTATTGACTCACATTATTTCTCAAACTTAAGCATTTGGTTAAGAGTCCAAAATTATTAGGTTTGGCTTTGATTCTTTAAAAAATTTGGTCTTTAATGATATAGGAATGCAACCACTTACTATATATTGTAAAGAAACTCCAATTCCTTTTGATTATAAGCATTTTATTTATCTTTCCTATTAAGCTTATTCTCAAATGTCTCTCCTCTTTAGTTAAGCAAACCTTAATCTATTTAAATTTAGCTCCTACAGCATTATTTGAATTGATAGATCGAAAGAAATTCTTTGACAACCTCTTTACATCCTTAGGTTTGAGGGCACGTATAATTAACAATACAAGTAGATATAAAGATTATTCAACACTATAGTGATCAATTACATACTACAATAAAATTGAACTAAGTTAAATAAAGTTTCAAAATATTTGTATGAGACTCTCTTGTTTAAAATAAAGATTCCTAGGTACTTGAATGGTAGCTCTTGGTGTCTAAAACTTGAGATTCCTGAGAAGTAACTTGCTAGATCTAGGGAGTTAATAAGAACATGTGTGTGTGTGTGTGTGTGTGTGTTTCTTACTATTATTTAAATTGCGAGGAATCAATCAGAGTTTATACTAAACTTAGTTCAACTACAAATATAGCAATATATGAACCATAAAAGAGAGGCCATATAACCTCAACTTTTTATATTTGTATGAAATTTGAAATTTTGACTCCTTTTTATTCTTTGAGTTGTTAATACTTCTGTGTATGTAGTGAATAAATAAAGAGAAAGAGGGTTACTTTACCTTAAAACTTTGTCTCCATTGAATGTTAAGGAGCGTTCCTCTTAAATAGAATGGTAAAAGAGAAAGTGGAGATACATTGCTAAATCCATGATGTAAATTAACTTCAAAACTTAAAAGCATTTAAAGCATCAAGAAGAAAACTCCAATTAATTGAATTAAAAGTTTTATTGAACCCAATTCTTATCGAACCACTTCTCAAGGGCTTTCAATTTTGGTAGCTTTAAAGAAATCTTGAGCTAGAAGTAAGTTATCTTTTATAATTCCTCAAGAAGGCTCCATAATTTAGATTGGTGACATTTTTCAAAACTGATTTAAGTCTTATTATTGAAAATTTTGAAATGAAATTATAAATCATATTGCGTCATGATATTGGCCTATAATCATTTAAGGAGCTTGAATTTGGTTTCCTAATAATTAGACACATATAAGGTTTGTCAAATTCCTTGAGCATTACATTCTTTAAGAACAACTCCAAATTCAATTTTGATGATCATGACAAAGCCTCTTCTAAAAGAAGTAACCATTTAGATGATTTATCCTAGTGCTTTATCATTATTCAAATTGAATAGAGCTTACTTGATGTCCATAGCATTCAATGGATTTATTAGCATCTCCTTATGTTAAGTTAGGGAATTAGGAATGAATATCTTGATATTCTACACATGAGAACAAACATTGTTAAATGTCCTAAGGACATTCGTAAAGTAGTTAAAACCATATTTTTTAGGTCTTTTTACTTCCAAATAATCTCCCTATTGTTGTTCTTCAAATGTGTATCACGTCACAATTTCTTTTGCATAAGATTTCATTATGGAAGTATTTGGTATTTCTATTCATATTTCTTAACTAGTTGACTCTTGTTTTTTGTTTTAGTAATGAGCGATGGTTATCCAATTCCTATATGTAATATTTTGGATCTCCTTTCTCCTTATTTGTTGGGCCTCAAATTTTTTTTTTATTTTAGTAAGCATGATTTGAATAAATTTTGTGATCTTGCTAGATAAATCAATTTAATTAGAGTTTAATTAGCATGTCAATATTGGGAGGATTTATAGCATGGATTGATGGAATTTACAAGTATTAAATGGAAGAATTAAGATTAAGTTAGAGTATAGTATGATGCAAGTTAAATTGAAGAATTAAGAATACATAAGGGTATTTTTAGAAGATCACTAAAGTTTAAATAGATATTAGGTGTAAATGGAAGGGCATAGTGGACTTTGCTCACTCACTCAAGGTATAAAAGGGGAAGAATTAATTATAGTCTTTCATTTGTGGGAAGCAAAATTGTGAATGAAAGAAGAGAGAAAGAGAAGTGGAGAAAGAAGAGAAAAATTAGGGTTTTGGAGATTCTTAAAGAATTTGAAGACATTGAGGCTAATCAAGTAAGTATGAGCATTAACCCTTTTTGATTGTTAGAAGAAGTATTTTTAGGGTTGTTGAGAAGTGAAAATAAAGTGAATATGTGTAGGAAGTTGTTGATGAATGATTATGTAAATGTTGTATTTGGTTAATGATCAAAAATTAGATTATGAATTGTTGTGAATGATATTGGATTGGAATTGTGTTGAAAATGAAGTAGAAGAGATGAGTTACTGATAAGATGGGTTATATGTGAAAGGTAGGGAGTAAAAAAAAGGAGAAATGTTACAAACACGTTCTTGCAAAAAGAGTTTCTGGATATTTTCAGCGCGGCAAACTTCTGGGTTTCGCCGCAGCATCACAAAACATGTTCTCAGTTTGGACAATTTTGCCGCGACGAACTCAGACAATTTCATCACAGCGAACTTCTGGGTTTTGCAGCGGCGAACTTAACTTTCCAACACAGAACATGCTTTGGTATTTTAGGCATAACTTTTGCTGTAGTTATCCAAATTGACTGATTTTTGATTTGTTGTAAATTAGAGACATAGGGCTACAAATTACATGAAGGAATCAAGTCTAAATTCAGTCTCTATGAAATTCAATTTCTAGATGGAAGTTGGATATAGAATTTTGTTTCAGCATGAGAAATAGTTTAGATTGTTGAGGTACGACTTTCTGATTGCTAAACGAAATTAAATAGAATTTTGGTTATTGTTTAAGGAAATGAAGTCAATCAAGAGAGGCAAAAAGAACAAGAGAAGCAAGAGGAAGGACATCCTTAAGCCACTTTTATAAGCAAGGATTTCAAGGTGGGTTACATTTTTATAATTAAGTAATAAACTCCCAATGTTTTCTTCAAAACCAAGAAAATTTTAAAATATTTTCAATTGTGCTATAAACGTGTCGTTAAGACTATTTGAATGCTTTGATAATGTGTCACACGTTTGTATATGAATTGTGTTATTGGTTTATGAAATGAATGATGAAAATGATTTTTTTAAAAAAAAGGATATTGATCTTTGAAATGATATCATAGTTATGAAATCAAGTTTTGGAAAAATTCCGTTGAGGCAATATGTTTACAAGTTGTGAAATACATGATTATATGAGTTTGTGGTGATCCTCTAAGTTAAGTCAAGTGCACTTTGACAAAAGGCTTCTCCCGCCTGCCCGCTAGTGGCATGGAGCTCCTTCATGAACTTCCATAAGTTCACGGCTACGCAAGACCATTAAGTGGAATTGCGATAGTACGTTTTGTTCACAGCTACATAGGACCCTTATGGGAAATGTGTAGTAGGTTCTATTTTGGATGCACCCAAATCATTTTGATGTGCTTATGTATTGACAAGTTTATTGAATGCATGATTTGAATTACTTATAAAGTGTTTGATGATTTGAGAATTGAGAAAT
>JAOTJB010000187.1:4683-17278 GCA_027123815.1 Erythroxylum minutifolium | reverse complement strand
AGGAATGAAATCACTATTTATTTAATCATAGTTCCTTACTAAGAATGTAGTTTTCATTCCTTACCCATACCTTCTTTAATTAATTATATTTTAACTGATTAATTATAATATAATATAATAAATTAATTACAATTAATTACTTATAATTTATTTATTTATTTAATTACAATTAATTAATTTATTATATTTTAATTAATTAATTACAATATTTTAATTAATGAATTATATTATTTTAATTAATTATATTTGACTTAATGGGTTGGAGAAGGGGTTAATTATTTAATTTCTCAAACTATAAATATATCAAATAATGATTTCTATTCCTCTCAATTATGAGAGGTATGGACCAATACTCAAAAAGTAGGAATGAAATCACTATTTATTTAATCATAGTTCCTTACTAAGAATGTAGTTTTCATTCCTTACCCATACCTTCTTTCCCATGTCCATTAACCAAGCACACCTTAAGCATATTTTTGTGAGATAAGTGGGAAAAAAAGTCTAACCCAAGTTGGCCTAGCTTGAAGGTAATAGATTCGGTCTAAGTTGATCAGATTTTGAATTGGACTTAAATTTATAAAAAAAAATCATCTCAATTTTCAGTTTAATTTGAATTTCAAAATTTTCCCATAAAAGAAAAAATAATTTTAATTTTAAAAATTTTAAAAATAAATTTAATAAGATTCGACATAATTTTGAGCTGCCTAGACCTGATCAAACTCAAGTTGAGACCAAAAATTTTGAGTTTGATGAAAATTTAAATTGAACTCAGGCACAAATTAAAATTACAAAAAAATTTTAAATTACAATTTTTTGAAATCATTTTTTAAAACTTATCTAACAAATCCTAACCAAATATTATTTATATAACAATTAAATTGAATATTTAAAATCGAATTCAAATAATTAAATTTAGCTTAAATTAATACTTTATTATAATTATTATAAATTATTAAATTAAATTATCTCAAGCTTAATTTTGTGATTGAATTAAAGTGCCGTATTAGTGATATTTAATTAATCCACGTGATATTTAATTAGTTCACAAGTGATGTTTATATTTATATATTTTATTATTATTATTTAATTTACGTATAAGAATCTTTTTAAAAAATTAGAAAATAAAATTAAAATTAAAAACTAAAAACTAAAAATGACGTCAAACCACTTTTTAGGTCTCAAAAGTTACTTGTTTGTACCAATTTAACACCATTTCTTGATGATGAATTTTAATTTCTCAATTTGTATGACATGAATCTTAGCATAAACTCTCTTCTGGTTCCTGGAAATTGTTGCATTCATTCGGTGACCTTTGTTTTCTGAACATACATAGATTTTATACTTCTTCATCATCATCATCAAGGATTCCATTGCCTTCAACTTGTTTAAAGCTTCTTGGTTCTTTACATGATTCGGAAATGCGGAAAAAACTCTATGAACGTTGACAGTATCAAGTAAAACCTACTGCCCTTTTATTTTCTCAGAGGAGAGCTAGCTAGGGTTCGAAGTTCTAACTAACCAATTCATCTCTAGAGCTCGTCAAAATGACAATTCTTGCTGGAAATTTTGCCTCCAAAATGTCTTGTTGTCTCCAATTTCGCGTGTTCTCGAATAACTGGTGAGGTCTCTTCCTCATTGTCTTTTTCAATGTCTGTTTTATAAGATAATAACATGAACAACATCATTTCAGATTTTGCTTATCCCATCTAGTTATGCTTCTAATTCTAACCGGGCATGACTTTCTGTTGTAATATCCGTTTCTTGGCTGCTGGAAATTGGGCATTATTTTTCTGAAGCTATAGTCGGATAACTAGGCGCCACTCCTTTAGTGTTTAAAGTTTTGAAATTTTCTTACTTTCCTTTTAGGTATGTGAAGGTTGGAGGTTTTAGGTTGTTGTTGATTATAGTGATTTGATTTTTAGGGGAAAGAGAAGCACGGCAATGTTGAGTTTGAAAGGCAGGGATTATAATAAATCTTCGGTTCCCATCAGATACATTCCTAAGATATCTTCGCAGGTTGATGACTCTGAGAATTCTTTACCCGTGAAGGGTTTTGAAAAGGTGGCATTTATGCAAAACTTGAGAAGTACTGGTGAAACTTTTGGTTTGGATGAGAAGGCTCAGAAAAGGAATGGAATTCCCAGTTCACTTGATGAACCAGGTGATTACAATAACTTCATGATACCTTGTCTTTTGTTTGAGCTTCTACTTGTTAATTTCTTCCAATTTTTTTGTTGGAGGAGACAATGTGTTTAGATATAGATACCAAATACTAAAAATATGTTTTTCTGTGTCATGGGACTTTGAAATTCATTAGCCTGAACTTGTTTGAAAAATGAAGCTATTACAGTTCAGTTCTTGCATTTTCTTATTTCCCTTTTTTCTACAATTGTTATTGCCTTTGATCATGTCATAAAGAAAGGAGCCGAATAAGCAACTTTCTTAGTGTTTACCAGTTAAGCATCACATCTAAAGTCTTCCATCATTGAAATTTTCAGGAAAAGAAATAAATCTCAACTTCAGTAGTGATAACAACAAACTCATGGAAGAGCCCGAAGATGTGAATGAGGAGATGAGGATTCATAAAGCAAGTCCTTTTGTCATTAAAACCAAGCAAGATGCAGAGAAAGTGGCAGTTAAATTACTTGCTACAAGGTTAGAACATGGTTCTTGCGAAGACATACACTTACTTATGTTTCTTTGATATCATATAAGATCACTCTTCTGGAGTTCTTTAAGCACACATGTCCAATAGCTATTGTGCACATGTACATTGGTGCAAAGAATATTCTGGGTGTGAGCACCTAACTACAACTATTTGCATTTATTAATGTATATTGTATATCTTTGAATAAGTATGCTGAAATCATCCATTTGATTTCTCCATATTCTCTGTTCCTGTATTGATCACAATTGTTGTTTTGATACTCAAATAAGGTTAGTTGGGGGGAAGGGGGGTAAACTGATTTAGCTTCATTCTGTTCTTTTCGAGATTTTTTTTTCTTGATTATCTATCTTCCTAAACTTCCTTACTTCTTGCAGGGCATTTACATCAGTCGAGTTAAGAAAGAAATTGTGTGGGAAGAAATTTCCTCCTCATCTTGTGGAGGCAGTAGTGACTAATTTTCAGAGCAGGTGACTAACTAGTTCATATGAAGTGCTTCTAAGGTCATTATATCCATTTCTCATTTTTCTTTGTAGACTGCTTTTCTTTTTAGGAATGTAGATTCTGTTTTTTAAAGACATGATCCAGTTGCAGTTTTTGCTAGGAACTGTGCTTCCACATGCTTCGGTATATACTATGAATAGTTGTGGATTGTCAAGTTGCTGATTGTTTCATTTGTTGCAGGGGGCTGATAAATGATAGCTGGTATGCAGAAATATTTTGTCGTTCTAGATGGTCTTCCAGGAGCTGGGGACCTAAGCGGATCAAGCAGGTAAGCTCTCTTCTCTTCTTACCAAGATGCCTCAAAGTCCGGCAAGTGCCAACTGGAGTCATTAATGTATTTCTGTCACCATCTCCTGGATCAACTATACGCTTTCATTTTACCAATTGCTTTTGTCAGTATTTGATTGACATTTCTTTACAAATTGCTGCTTTGTTCGTAAATCGAGATTTGATAAGATTCTACACGTTAATATTGTTGGTCTATCACTTACTACTCAATTAAGTGTAGATTTTGGCATCCTAGTTTCCTTTAAATCTTTAGAATTTGCTAGGAAGAATTAAACATAGTCTATCTGGCCTACACGCATCAATTTAACTATAGAAGATTAGAAGTATTTAGGTTCACTTCAGAATTGCAACCCTAATTGTGGTAGTCTGTAAATTCATACAACCAACTCAGTTCATTTAAATATGAAACATGGATAAATGTGCAATCTTTTTGACGTAGAACCTGCCTTTTTTATGTGTAGATCACCAAAAATATCTTTAATAGTTCTTCCTTTTATGTTTGATAAGTGTATCATGTGATTGTGGAGCGTGGTTTTACTTGGCAACAGTAAGCGGGTAAAATCCACTTGAAACAGAATTCAAGGGAAGGGGAGGGGAAGGTGGAGGAATTGTTAAAACATAATTTATTACACATCATCTGTTAATTTCAACAGATAGTATGGCCACTAAATGGTGCAGTCCTATTGTCTGACCAGGCTTTGTACAGCAAGGGTGTAAGTCAAGCTGACATGGAGAAGGCAATAAAACTAGTCTTTGAGGAGGGTGAACATGAAGATCAAGCTTCAAAGCTTGGAATGTCAAAGAATTCTATGGATCATCTAATGGCTCAAGCTTCAAAGCAGTGGTTACGTGGTCAGGATGTTCCAAAAGAGACACGGAAATCAAGAATTGTACGATGGCTCCAGTATCGTGGCTTTGACTGGGGAGTCATTAGCATTGTATTGAAAAAGTTGGAAGCTCAATATCCTCGTTAGAGTGCAACAAGGATCTCTGAATGCCACACAAGAGATGATGGCTATCTTGGATTTAAACAATGGCCCATACGATCGCGTGAGCTGTAATTTTCTGTGTGGATAGAGTCACCGTCTCCATTGGCAAGCAGTGTTGTGTCCAAAAGCTTAGCACTTTAGCCCTTAACTGTGAATACAGAACACAGGCGGTCTTTCCAATTGTGTAGATTATAAAACCAGTGACACATCAACCATGTCATTAGGGTGTTATTTGATAACCGGTAATAAAGAGGTGGAGATAGGAATAAAATTTTATTTTTTAATTTTTAGTTATTTGGTTATTGGTAAATGATGAAATAAGGAATGACAAAATTGAAATAAATTTTCTTACAAAATATTTTAATTAATTATTTACAAAATATTTTCTTACAAAATAAACATAAAATATTTTAATTAATTATTTACAAAATAAATCATATAATAACTAAATATGAGTAAAAAATTTTCATTTTTATTTTTAATATTTAATATCAAATATTGGCATAATTATTAAATTTGTTTAATATCATACCAAACACCTATTTTTATTCTAATTCTTATTTTTTAATTTCAATTCTTTTATTACTGGTTAACAAACGAGACTCGAGAGAGTGTATCCTACAATAATGCAAAGACGTTTCATATTAATTTCGCATGGACCACAGTTGTTCATGGGCTCAACCAGTCAGCCCATTGTCTTCTCCGGTGGCCCGATCGATTAAGCCCAAACCATAGGATCACCGATCCATCACCTTGTTAATAAGGAATTTTCAACGAAATACAACCCTTGGATTAACCAAAACGAATCCTGACCGTTACATGCCAGTCAAAGAGATAAGTGGAAGTCTTCAAGCTGTGCACTTCTATAAATCGACCCTAGCCTCATCGCGAAAGGAAACCTAGACGCTATTGAAGCATTTGGGGGATTTTACTTATCCAGGTACTAATCCCGTCAATCAACTGCTCGTCTTCAAGATTAGGGATTTTTTAGCTGTTATTGTTAGTTTTTTACTTCGAATTCGAGATTGTTGGGTGGGATTAGGTCAATGTTGTTGCTTTTTATGTGAATGATACGATTCCGAAGAATACGCGTTTTGATTGTTCGTATGTGATATCTGAAAGGCGTGGTTTAATTTTATCTTATTCAATTCTTGATAGATCTGGTTTTTGAAAAAGATTGTGCTTTTTACTCTAATTTTTATGGTTTCGAATCGGATAAGTCTCTCAATTTCTTTTTGTGGTCATCGATTTTGTGGATTAAAGTTTGCTTCTTGATTAATTGTTATCTTTATGTGCTTTGTGCTCAGTAATGGCGCCTTTTTGTTGACTGCAGTACGAAAATGCCTCGCCATGATGATCGATACGCAAATACGCGACTCTATGTTGGCCACCTTGGCTCTCGGACCCGATCGCGCGACCTGGAGTATGTTTTCAGCAAATATGGAAGGTAATAAGTTTTTGAAGTATACTTGGGTTGATCTAAAGTTCCTATTCTATATCCTTCTTTTGAATTGCTTGCCAATTCTACGGGAAGGCGCAGAAGCTTCTACAAATTCCACCTATAAGCTGTCCATTTGTAGTTTTTGGAACTCTCTGTATTGTGATTCCACGAATTGAAATGTGTCCTCAGCATTTTGGATTGCCAATGGTAGTTAATAGGGTTTGTGATTTGGCTTCTCCAAATACAAAAGGGGAAATATTAGGTTTTCAGCAGTTGTTTCGTGCGTCAATTTCTGTTTGAGCTATAACATTATCTCTGTGGGAATTGCGGAACTAGGTGTCATATTTTCTTAACTTGAATGATCTTGTTGAAGGTTTCGGGCCTTTTTGCCTAACCTGGAGGTCTATGGTGAGGGGTTGCCTTGGTGGATTTGGTGGAAATTCTTGCCGAGTTATAAGAGACTTTGGCGATTCTTTCTATTATGTTATTGCGTATTTTTATGGAATTGGCAACAATCTCAAACTGGTGTTTAGTTCGCCTATGAGGGGTGAAGTATCATACACTTGCAGTACTTAAGTAATGATGGCCTTACTTTTGTGGCAACCGTTTCGCAGAATTCGAGATGTGGATATGAAGCGTGACTACGCATTTGTTGTAAGTGTTTTTGTGTTAATTCTTTCTATATCTCTATGCACAATGATTAAATCTGCATACTTTCAATGAAACTTATTCCTTTAGTTTCTGAATGATCGTGCAAGTGTTGTACAATAATCAGAACATAGTTTAAAGCAAAATATGTGGGGCTCTTTTTTCTTTGTTCTCACATTTTTTGAACAGGAATTTAGTGACCCTCGAGATGCAGATGATGCAAGATATCACTTAGATGGTAAGGATCTTGATGGAAGTCGTATCATTGTGGAATTTGCAAAGGGGGTGAGTTCAATATCCTAATGTTTCATTGATTATAATGTCTATTAGCACATCTTTATGTGATTGCTATATAGGAGTAGGGCCGGGTGAAATGTTTTGAGATTGCTTGTGGGAACGATAAAAACATGGAATGACGTGTGGAACTATAAACTAATAGAAAAATAGAATGTTGATTGATGGATCATGTTTATTACTTACAAACAGGCAATCTAGCTTTGCTTCTCATACATACGTTATATAATTATGTATGATTTTGGTACCCAGAAAAGGGTTGGGTTGGATAAGATCAATGATCATCCCTGCATTTTTCATAAGTATTCCCAAACTTCATTCCCATTGTTTATGATTAGGTTCGATTATTCAGTGGCAGGGTTCTTCATTATTTTGAACAAACTGATCTTAGTGTTGTCTTTGGATACATTGTTAGGTACCTCGTGGTTCTCGAGAATACTTGGGCAGAGGCCCTCCTCCAGGATCTGGCCGCTGTTTCAATTGTGGCATAGATGGCCACTGGGCTAGAGATTGCAAGGCTGGGGACTGGAAGAACAAGTGTTACCGCTGTGGAGAAAGAGGCCATATAGAGAGGAATTGCAAGAACAGTCCCAAAAAACTAAAGTAATGTCATTCGCTTATCCTTTTAACTGGATCCTGTCACACATTTTGCTTTTATATAATACAAAGTCGGAGATCATTTTAATTCTTGTTGTATTGTCTTTCTACCAGAAGAGGCCGGAGCTACTCCCGTTCACCAGCTAGATCTCGTTCTCCACGCCGTGGCAGGAGCCGAAGCCCAAGTTACAGCAGAGGTCGTAGTTACAGGTATGTTAGCTTTATGTGTTACAATGCTCCTCTCTGATCAATCTCTTGGCGATTTTTGATATTTTACTGCATGTCTGGTCTTATTACATATTTCTCCATTTCTTTTTTTATCAGCCGGTCGAGATCACCACCACCTAAGAGAGACCGAAGTGTTGAGAATGAAGGCAGGTCATTGAGCCCTGAGCCAAAGAATAGTCCACCATCAAAGAGTAGGAAGCGCAGCCCAATGGCTGAGGAAGGTAGTCCACGCCCTTCTCCGAGATTGAACGATCGACAAGATAGGTCAGAATATAGTGGAAGCCCAAGGGGAAGGGGAAGGGCAAGGAGCAGGAGCAGGAGCAGGAGCAGGAGCCTTGATAGACTGAGTCCTGGGAATGGAAGATATGGAAGTCCTTCCCAAGTTAATGGCCGTAGTGGTAGTCTCAGTCCTAGGAGCCCTATTGATGATGACTATGAAAATAACCGCCGCGCTCCAAGAGGCAGTGAATCACCATAGAAAAGTGTGGTAGAATGATATTGCCTTAGCTTGTGACCTGGAAAAACTCAAACTTCCCAGCTTTCTTTTAAGTGGTTGAATCATTTGATTTGCTTGGGGATATTATATATATATTTGGAACTTTCTAATTTTGATCAGCACGAATAGTTTGCTTTGCGTTTTAATTTGTGCCATTTTGTTTAACTTTCATTATCAATTTTACTACTTTAGGCTGTAATCAGCCAGGAGGTTATGCTTCATCTTTTTTATGGTAAAAGATATATGTTGTTTAAGTTTGGTACTACAAAAGTTTATGTTGACTAGCCAACAACAGACGTTCCTAATCAACGTTTCTGTTGTACTGTGTATTGGGACTATGAAATCATTATTTCACATAGAATCATTTGAATCCAATTCTGATTTTGAATGTCTTCAAATATCTCCAATACGATAGGTAACGTTCGTGCATTGTCAATTATAGGGAGCAAAACAACCCTATCAGATAGATCTTGTAAAGCTTATAGCTACAAGGATAAACCAGAACTTCACCACCGTTACAGCCACTCAGCCGGACTTTCCTTCAACGGCCAGAAATCGCTCTCATTAACTGACTACTCAACAACGGCAGTCTCCACAGTCAGAGAAACGCCCTGTTTGTCGGGAAACCAGGAGGTAAAACAGAAATGAAACACTTCACACATGTTGGAAGCAGCTACATCCTTGATTCTTCGTGTCTGAGGTATTTGCTCACACCACACAGGCTTGAGGCTTCAGGTAAAGATAACCACATCCTTTTGTCACTTTTCTCGACCAAAAGGACTATATAAGATTCCAATTCCGAAGGTTGTCAAGGTCAATAAAAGGACTACGGAATTCAGATGGGTGATAGTAGGTAATGGATGTCTCAATACCAAAATCAAAAGAACATGAGCAGTTACAATTGTAAACTTTTTGTTGGTTATTTTTTTACATTCACTGAATTGTTTCTGATATGATACATTTGAAATATCAAACTAGGGTATCACCATCACGAAATACAAGTGCAGAACTCATCCATCACTATACAAAGGTCGGACTAAACCTTTCTTCTGGATCATTTTCAGTGACAAAATTTGTGTAAAATCAACATTCTGTACAAAAAATTATCAAATTTCATTCCTCTTATATATCTGTTCCAAAGCCAAGTTCATCCTCAATGTCATCCTCATCTTCAAATAACTTCAGGAATCGAGCTTGTTCTTGCTCTCTTTTCTTCTTTAGCCAATATTTGTATGCAGCTAATAGACCGACTATCAATACAGTGGAAGTTAGAGTACTTATGACTATGATCACAGCAAGATGCATTCCTTTTCCACTGTCATGCGTGCCTGAGGAAGCATTGGCATCTGTATACACGTGAAGAACAAAATCATAACTAGACTTCAGAACAAAGAATAAATTGCACCACAAACAAGGAGAAATGCAGAAATGTGGCCATGCATACAAATGGTTATGCAAAAAGAAACTCCATAAAGCTATTCTACATTTCAAGACCTCCTAGTTTTACCAAAAGAATACACAAGGGTAAGTGTCGGTGACACAATGCCATATAACACATCTGACAGCAAGGACACAATTTTCTATAGCATCTAATTTTCTGAAACAAACCAACTCAACCTAGACTCACACGTTAACGTACAAGGAGTAAAGTTCGGGATAAAGTGACTACTTGCATAGACCAACTAAGCCTCTTATGAAGAATCCTGTTATCGAATCTGTGAAAATAAGTTAGGTGCATCAAGCAAGGCATTCGACATCCAATTAATCAAAAATGTCTGTTTGATAGCTCTAGGGACATGCCTTTGCAATCTTTACATTCTAACATAAAGTATGTGAATCTGTATTAAAAGAGACAAAAAACTTAAAAGGTTAACACATTTGTTTGACAGTTAATAAGATATAGGCATATAGCCCAAGCTAGTCTCAAGCATTGGTGTTAAACATGGATATTGACTTGAGTTCTTGACACCAAAGCCAACCATTTCCTACCACCAATTTAAGCTATTAAGAAAACTCGATACACAAATAAGAAGCATGTAAAGGTGTGTCATATGCAGAAATGATAACGCACTCACCAGCAGCTAGAGATGCACACTGTAGACACAAGAACGTAGCATCAAACTCCTTCACCTTGATTCTTCTATATTTCCCGTCAGAATCCCAAAAATCTTTAGGACAAAACTCCCATTCATCAAACACATCATCCGGTTTCAAGTTGTCCTCCTCATAGAACCCACAACGCTTGCACTTCTTACTCGCAAGTTGCGTCAATGGCTGCCAATCATTAAAAATTCACAATTCCAGTGCTTAAAATCATGAGTGAAAAATTCAATCTTTAATATCTCAGAGACACTGTCTTGCCTAAAACTAAATTGGGTCATTTATTACTTGAAAAAAAGTGCAGAAATTAGTCAATTACCTGCCAAGATTCTTCTCCATTGAAAGTATAAGACACGTTGATTTCCTTAACATCAGGCAATTCCGTCCCGTTCTCCCCTTTACATCGAAAAAACACCGTAGGTTCTGTCCTAAACAATTCGTGTGTCTTATAAATCTTAATCGATTCGAGCGAGACAACTCCTGATATTGCAAATCCTGCCGAAATCAGATATGTCTTCAATTTCACAGAAAACAAAAATGTATCCACAAAATCTGTCAGCTAAAGAAAAATACGAACCAGAAATAAGTATTTACCTGGAAAGCAGCTGAGAAAGATCCAAGAAACCACAAAACCAGCTGAAGCTATATAGTTCAACCAATTCAAAGCCCTCATGGCGCCAAAATTCACTCCACGACCCGAACCGATTCGAGCGAGGTGTTTCGGATAACGTCAGATACGATGTGGGTGGGATTCGCAGTACACACCTCTGACGATTGTTCGAAGAATTTGGTACTTTTGGTTGCGTGGAAGGTAAGAAAGCTGATCCATTCCCGCTGCGCGTTAATTGACGAAGGTAACGTCTATCTTAAGCTGAGGTGCGTAAAACTATTGAATCGAATGGTCCGTACGTCTTTGACGATTATGAACATTCATTATAATTTATTTAATTAAGCGTAATTTTTAATTCAAAGATTTATTATTTAGCATATTTTAGAAATGCTTTTATTTTCTTTAAATATCAATCTTTGAAAAATAGTATCGGAATTAAGAATTTGAAATATGATTGAAAGAGATTGAAATTTAATTAAAAATATATTATTAAATGAACATTAATTTATTTATTTTGTCTTATAACAACTTATTAATTTACAAAAATTAACTAATTAATTAATAAATTGATAGATTTTTAACAACAAGAATTATTAAAAATTTCATATTTTATATTATTACGTAAGATTATATATTTATTTTTTAATTGGAATTTATATTTTAACAGTTGATAAATCTTAAAGGCATAATTGAGTGCTAATTTTGTTACATATCGTTGATAACACAAAATAAAAGAAATAAACTATTTATTGAAAAAATAAATTTTAGATTAAATTACATTGTGTGGATATAAATTTTTTATTTGGAATTGCAAGTTTTTACTCTTTTTATTATTATCATGATTTAATTAATCTAATGCATAAATCGAAACAAATCTAAACCAAAATTTAGAACTAATGTGGAATATTTGCATTTAATGAGATTGAAGTCATTAAACAATGTGTTAAAAATTAGATTGAAAGTTAAAACCGTAAAAAAAAAGTTTAACTTTTAACAGATATTATACTGCTATAAAACTAACTAAATATTAAATAAAATTAAAAATTTTGGAATCTGATTAAAAAATATTTTCTTTATCCATCGAAGAATTTAAAATTTAATTTAAAAAGAATATTGTTAAATGAAAATTAATTGATTTATTTTAGTTTATAAGAATTTATTAATTTACAAAAATTGAACGATTAATTAACAAATTAATTGATTTTTATCAACAAGAATTATTAAAGTAAATAGAACTGGAAAGTTAAAATTTGAACTAAAAATTTAGACATTTCGGCCTCGTTTAGATAGCAGCTGATCAACTAAAAAACAGCTAATTGACTTAAATCAACTTGTTGACTTTACAAAAAAGCTCTTAATGTTGTTTGGTTATCAGCTGGTTGGGTTGGCTGATTCAACCCAACCAGCTGAATTTGAACCAGCTACTATGAGGGAGCGTTTTGATGATTCAGCTAATATTTGTTATGTTAAAAGTCGATTTTGCCCCTTTAATCTTAACTCATTTGCCGTCTCATTTGTGATTGTCTCTGAGAGTTTTCTTGTTCTTTCCTTATGCGTGTCTCGGTTCTGATCTTCTTCCATCTTCTTTCAATCTTCTTCTCCCACAACAATCTTCCATCATGAGCAACTAATGGTAAGCCCATTACTCAAATCTACTCTTTGCTTGTACCTACTCGTTGTTTGTCTTCCTGTGGTGGTTTGCTTGTACCTACTCGTTGTTCCTCAACTTCCTCCA
>JAOTJB010000186.1:182483-199019 GCA_027123815.1 Erythroxylum minutifolium | reverse complement strand
ATTATTATTATTATTATTATTATTATTATTATTATTATTATTATTATTATTATTATTATTATTATTATTATTATAAACACTCTCTTTTTTTGTTGCTTCTAAGATTATATAGTTATAATTAGAAAGTAAAATTAACAAAAAACTTGATAGAGATTTGGGCATGTATTTTTAATCATGGTTGGTCAATATATGTTTCCTTTAGAAGAGTAGCAACTAGTGGGTAGATATAATATAGTGAGATTTTTAGTCTCTTACCATGTTACTCTTATTGCCTTTTGTTCATATGCGACTTTCATGACATGTACACCCTAACTTTGCCTTGATTTTCTAGTCAATACCACATTTTTATCACATGCGTTAACATTGAAATGATACGGGCATTTTTTTGGTTTTGCAAGCCATATTAGCCAAATAACCTACCTAATGACATGATTTGTCCTACTACTAAACCCGTTGAGCTTTGTTAGTTGTTTCTTTTTATACTAACCATATTACAAGTCTTTAACTTAACAAAAATGTCTTATCTAAGCCTTGAACCTTCTAGGAAATTTATTATTTGTTTACGTTTGTGGATACACAAGAGAATAAATGTAGGGGTGTTTATATATGTGAGTTAGCTATAGTTGATGGAAGTTGATTTTTATTTCCTATCAATGAGTTCCATCATTGATGTAGTTTCTTTCAATTTTTGTCTTTATTAAAAAAGAAAAGAAAAAGATAAAAAGAGAATAAAAAAGTTATCACGGAAGAAAATATTTTTTTACAAGTGATTTGTATTAATCTTTTCTCCTAAAGTTGTACATAATGGGTGACTTGATTATGATGTAAATAAAAGAGAAGTTGTTATGAAGCCTTAGGATTATAATGGATTGATTATCATTATTCTTATGGGTGATTTCTTTTAATTTCTTGTGCTTTATATGGTTTGAAGCTTTGAATATCAACTATGGAACAAAGTTTTTGCATTCATAATTATTGATGGTACCCAGACTTGATTGGATATTAATTTTTGCACTTAAAGCTTTATTGAGTGTTCTTCTTGCTTCACTAGTTTTGATGGCATTTGAACTACATGACTTAGATATTTCTCACCTTAACCTTAGAACCTATTACAAAAATTCCTTTGATTCATATTTTTATGTAAATCTTTAGTGGTTAAGAACTAAAAAGATGAGTAAAATGGTGGAATGTCTTTAACATACAAGGTCTTTAAGTGTCCCTATAAATTGATTTCATTTTTAATCATAACTTGTAAAAGTTTACCCCTAGATTGCTCAATTGTTGAAGGAAATGGTTATTGATTAATCATAATTAAAAATATTGAATGTTTAATTCTTACGATGGTTTTGAAAGTTATTATTCTATTTTTATGACTATCTATTATTGGGAAATCTGGTTTAAAAGGAAGTGTTTTGATTTTTGTCTTTAGATTTTCCCAAGGATAAACAAAAATAAGTGTGGGGGAGATTATTAAGTAATTGATTCATTATCTATTTATTCCCTAGTTCTTATTGATTAGTGTGTCTATTTTGGTTAAAATACTTATCTTGGTTCATATTTTGGTTTAGGTACAAGTTGGTGGAAAATGAACTAAAATGAAGAAACTCACATCCTTCGTAAAATTCTTCTACTAATATTCAATCTTATTTTACCTTCATGAAGCAAAAAAGGAGATGAGTTAGGGTGAAATTGGGACAAAGAATGGAAGAATTGGAATCACCGTGACTTATACAGCTGTTAAGTTAAAGTTATCGTTAAGATTGAAAAAAGAACTGTATTTAAAACGCATTAATTAATCCTTGCATTTTTGTATTGTTTGATTTGATTTTTCTTCCATTGTTTAATTTTATTTTACAGCATTAACGGAATACCCCCCTTGGGAAATCCGATGCATTGATTTATTCATTAAAAAAGCTAATCATACACTCTGTACAGATAAGATCTTTTCTCACCTCTACTAAAAATTTAGTTGCACAAAATTATGCTTTATTTTTTAGTGTGTTTTGCATGCATCATGAATAAATATAAAACTAGGACTATTGTAAAAGTATATGAACAAGTCTTTAGTGTGGATTTTTTAAAGACCTTTGTCTTGTGGCCAGGATTGACATTATTAGGTTGCTACTTGCTATTGCAAACCAAAATGGTTAGGAAGTGTTCTAACTAGATGTAAAATATGCTTTTTTGAATGGCTTCTTAAAAGAATAGATATATATATATATGAACTAGCCTAAAGGATTTGCTATGCAAGGTCAAGAAGAAAAGACATACTTGTTAAAGAAGGCTTTATATTATTTTAAGTAAGCGCCAAGAGCTTGGTATAGTTGAATTGATTATCACCTGATCAATTTAGGTTTTGTCAAAAGCTTGAGTGAAGTAACCCTTTATGTGAATAAAAATGGAACTAACATTACTTTTGTTTATGCTTGATGATCTATTGATCAATGGGAACAATCAAGAGTTTATTAATGAATTTGAGTTTGGAATGCTTAAAAAGTTAGAGATGGGAGAGAAATGAGAGATGTGATATTGATAACTTACTTTCTTATATCAAAAGTGAAGCAACAGAAAAATGAAATATTTATTAGTAAAAACAAGTATGCTAAGGAGATGTTAAAAAAAATTCAACATGGAAGTCTGCAAGCCTACAAAAACATCAATGCAAACTAGAATGCTCTTTCATAACGATGATGGAATAGCTAAAGTGTGATTAAATTCACTATGAAAATTCGATTGAATGCCTCATGTACCTTATTGCATCAAGGTCTGCTTGTCATTTAGGTTCATGCACTATGCAAGTGATGAACATATGCAAACTGTCAAGAGAATAGTAAGATACATTACTAGAACACTTAACACTAATACTAAGTAAGCAAGAAATAGTTAACTAAAGATAACTAATTTCTCTAATATTGATTGGGTAAGCTCAATTAATGATATGAAAAGTTCAATATGTTTTTGTTTCAATATCGAATCAGACGTAACCAATTGGTGTTTAAAGAAACATGAAATTATGGCTCAAAACACTATGGAAACAAAATTTGTTGCTGTAAATGCAATAGAAAATCAAGTAACTTGATTGAGGAAAACTTGTAAGATTTGAGTAATACAAAAAACCAACTCAAATCTTTGTTGATAATTAAGCATTCATATCAAATTCTAGTATCCCATGGAAAGACAAGTCACTTGAAGATTAAATATTGTTTTCTATAAGAAATTCAAGAGTAAGTGTCCTTACGTCTTGTTTAAGAACAGTAATGAAGGAATTAGACTAAAGAAAATAGGAATGAGAATAGGAAGGTAGAATCAGAATAGGAATGGAACTACTAATTATGCATATTTAGCATAGGACTAGACAAAGTTAATATTTATGATAGTCTTTGATATCAAATATTAGGAATGATAATGAGAAAATTTATACTCATATTTAGTAATTATATAATTTATTTTGTAAATAATTAATTAAAATATTTTGTATTTTATAAATAAATAATTAAAAAATTTCATGGTTTATAAAATTATTAGTTTTTAAATAATTATGAGTGATTTTGTGATAAAATTAAAAGTATCAATGAAACAAATAAAATAATTGTTAATGAAATTAATATAAAATATCGTAATATGTAATTTTGATGATAATATTTTAATAAGAATCAATTTGTTGATAATATCTCGTATTTCTTATCTCTTATTCCTAATATTTAATTATAGCTTATATCACAACCCCTAAGTAATAAAAGTCTATGATTTTTAGAATTCATTCCCTATTTTATCTATTTCCAACAACCAAACAAGTAAAAGTTGGAGAATAAACATTGCATTCTTGTTCCTTATTAGTTACCAAATGAGACCTTAGTGTATTGCAAGATAGATAAACAAATTGCAATTGTGTTCAATAAGGCTTTGCCTAGAATGGGAGTTTGCAGCTTCAAAGGCAAAGATGCGTGTTTGAGTTAGGCCTTCAAAAACTGCTGCTATGAAGCTTCAACATTGCAGCCTTGCAGATCAAAGGGCCGGTTGACATGTCAAGCTAGTAGTGACGTGTCAAACCGAGTCGGCTTCCTTTCGAACATGTTGAACAAGTTAGAAAAGTCAGAAAATGTCGCTATTCTTCCAATACAAGAGGAGTGTAAATAAAGAAGTTCGAATTCTCTGTCCAAAATAACCATGCCTAACCCTATCTAATATCTAAAACGACGTAGTTTTGGCTTTTGGATGTAAGTTTAAAAACCGTTGTTTTGGCCATTGGGTAGGATTATTTTAACCAGAGGATCTGAACAGCAACTATAGACCTATTTTCAAGGATTAGTGGCTGCCTTTTATATTCTAGGACCCATTTTTTGTTTATGGACCATGTGCTCCATTAAAATCATTTTTTTCTTCTGCTGGTTATTTATGTATTTAAGCGACTTTTATTAATAAGATTATATTATAATTTTTCCTATCTTGTGTGTATTCATTGTACTTGTTTATGTTGTTCAATTCTACAGATTGAATTGTTGTAATTTCAAAGGCATTGCAACAGATTTCGCTATCTGATACTCGGTGAGGATTTCCAAAATTCGTTTTTATTTTTAATTGGTGGTTTGAATTTAATTAAGTCGCTTGCTTATTCATTTACAAAAGGCAACTTCAAGATTGTCCTTTACGAAGAATCCTGCAGCTTTACAAAGAGATGACAAGATCTAATTAGCAGTCAGATGAGATGGTTCTTGGCATACCGCGTGGATTTTGAAGTTCCAAATTCAAATTCGTAATAACATCAGAATGTTTTGCCAGCCATTTTGAAATGTACTTAATGAGCGTGGACTTTTTAATTACGCTGTGTTTGATTACTATCTCTTATATGTGGAAACAGAATGAAATAAAAATTTAGAGACAATAAAGTGTTTGGTTGTAATGGACAAAACAGAAAAAACTATATTCATCTCGAGGATAGAAATGTGTTTGGTTGCAGTTGACAAAACATAAAAAACAATGTTAATGATCAAAATATCTATGCAGTATAATATGATTGAAAATATATAATTCATTCATTATTTTAAAACAAATGATTTGCATTAGTATTTTTTTAATTGTATCTATAAATAAGGAATTAAAAAAATTAGTAACATATAAATATCATTTTTGGTTAATACCCAATTCCTCTCCTAATCTAGAGAAATGAGTATGAATATCATTGTTCTTTAAATGTTTGTGGTAATTAATTAAAATATAATTCATTCATTAATTAAAATATTGTAATTAATTAATTAATAATATAATTAAAATATTATCAATGAATGAATTACATATTAATTAATTATATTGTAGTTAATTAATTAAAATATTAATTTTAATTAATTAACTACAATATAATTAATTAATATGTAATTCATTCATTGATTAAAATATTGTAATTAATTAATTAATTAATTACAATATAATAAATTACAATATTATTAATTAATTAAAATATTATTAATTAATTAGTTACAATATAATTAGTTAAAATTAATTACAATATTTTAATTAATGAATATATTATAATTGATTAATTAAAATATAATTAATTAATTAATTAATTAAGATATGATAAAATTTTATTTCTCAATATTTTTACAAACCAACCACTGTCAATGGTAATGGTAATCATTCCTTCCTCTTAACCAACCATCATAATTATAATGATAATATCCATTCCCATTCCTCACTATATTCATTCCCATTCCTATTACCATTCCTCTGTGTAAACCATCCGCCCCCTAAGAGTTTGATCTTGTTATTTCAACATTCCTTTCGTACATTGTATACAATTTGCGTTCGGTTTGGATTTCATAAAGTGATTAGACAATAAATCATAATCACTATTACAGAACAAGGAATGAATACTTGAGGATAAGTGATCATAAAGAACGTCAAAAGAGTTGTAAAAAAGTCCGATTTACATATATATAAAGACAAAAATAGTAACTCTCTCTTATTTGACTCAAGAGTAGGCCTTATTTAATTTTAAATATTTGTTAAAATTTTTTATTATACTTTTAAATAGTTTATAATTTATTAAATAATTTATTAGATATAACTAATTGTAATTAAAATTTGATTTAGCAGATATTTAAATTATCAAATTTTTGATTCTTTACTTTTAAAATTAATATAATTAATTTATTGTATTTAAATGTATTTTTGAATGTGCCATTTATTGAGTGGTTGAGGTGGTAGAGTGAGAGGGCACAGGTCAAAGGATCTTATCGAATCCCTCCTACTTGACGTGATTCTGGTTGGCATAATTTACAGGCTATTCTATCAATCCGAAAATTTACTCAGTGTATATCCAGAAAATAGCGACTGAAGATTTTTTCGTTCAAAAAAAATTATTTTTGAATGCGATAAATGAAATTATTTAATAGAAACGAAATTTATTTATTTTATTTTGTACAATTTTTATTTATATAATTTTAACAATAAACATTTATAAAATTTTATCTTTATATATAATAAGTCTGATATTATTGATAGCCTTTTATTTATAAAATAATTAATAAACTTAGTTTTTGCATTTTCACCCTATCTTAACCCAAACAAAAATAATATATTATCTAATTATAATATAAAATGCTAAAAAGCAAACATGTATATGTATACACATACAAGTGTATTTCACGAAAAACGACAAAACTCCTTAAACCTTGTCAGAAATATCTGCAAACACAGTTCGGAGTTCAATTATTACCGGGAGTAGCCGGTGGCCTCCCGGTTTCTCGAAACCCTATGCAGAGCAGTGCCTCCATTGAAGAGAATAGAGAGTGCATTAAGGGGGACTGGTGAGGAAGCTGACTGAAACTAAGAGACAAGATTTTGTTTTTGGTGTCTGTTTAACTTCACACACTCACACACACACACCCGGATATATATATACACATATTCTTTTTCTTTCTTTTAGGTTGGTGTGGGTATGTGTGTGTAAGTGAGTGATTGTCTCTGTCTCTGTGCGAGGATGCGTGAAATAAGCAACCCTGAGGCTGAACCCACCCATAACATGAGCTCAAGTTTTTTCTCAATCTCTTCACGTATCTTTCTGATAACCTGACCTCCTCTGCTATAGCTTCAGACCCAGAAGCTCATGATAGCCTTTCATTTCATCATCACCACATCTCTTTCACTGTTCTCTCTCTTTACTCATTAGCTCTATCATCTTTAATTTCCCACTTCCGCTTTCTCTCTTCCTTAAGTAGTAGTAGTAGTCTGTCTTTGTGTCTGTGTGACCATGGCGGAGGGTTACGAGCCCTACCATGTCCCACAACAAAGTAGAAGAGATAAGCTAAGAGTTATGGCTCAACAAAACCATCATGAACTTCAAGCTTGTGCTGGTTTATTTCCTATGTATGATCCCTCACTACTCTCTTCAGATTTGCTTGCTTCGTGTGCTAACAACTCGCTGTCGGGTGTAACTGAGGCTTGTAAAGCCAACCCGGTTTGTGTTGTTAAAGAGGAAGGTTCCAATTTGATGGCTTTTACTGGAGGGATCATGAATGTTACTTCTTCTTCTTCTTCTCCTTCTACTCATCATCATCATCATCTTTACTTGGATCCACGCTCCTCTTTGTCTGTAAACCCTAGTTCGATCCAAGATGTTAACAGTAACCCTTTTCTTTATACAACACATAGCCTTCAAAGTCTCAGAGATTTTGACCAGCCTTATAATAGTGAAGTGATAGTGTTCAAGCCAGAACCTTTGTCGTTGACCACTCATGACTCTAATGCCACTGGACAAGGGCTGTCTTTATCTTTATCTTCTCACCATCCCCACCAAAGTAATCTTCCTTTAGAGCTTAATTTGCAAAGATATGGCTCTGCAATTTATACCGATAAAATTAGCAGCGGAGGTGGTGTGTGTATAGTTCCGGGAACTGGTTCATCTTCGAACGACGTATCTAGAAGCTCGGTCCCTCTCGGTCCATTTACGGGGTACGCTTCAATCTTGAAGGGATCGAGGTTTTTGAGACCTGCACAACAGTTACTTGAAGAGCTTTGCGATGTGGGTCGAGGAATTTACGGCCAGAAGATCACAGTAGACGCGTCTCTGATGGATCCTCCCACTGAATGTTTGAGCGCGAGTGAGATTGTTGATGATCCAGTTAATTGTGGGAACGGAAGTGAAAGTCGAAGGAAAAAATCCAGACTTGTTTCGATGTTAGACGAGGTATGCATCTGCATCCCCTTATCAGTTCATGTTGTTCTTATCATGTATCTGCTCTCTCACTATAGGGCAATCAACGAGGTTTTCGCTGTAATGTACAACGTAGAATTCATGTTTAGTTTTTTTCTTGTTTTTTAGATTCAATGTTCAAGTCTCACGGTCATTTGACTTCTTATTCACTTGAAGCCCTCCTTCAAGTCGGGTTTTTTTTTGTGAATCCGGACCATTTAGACTCTGTAGGAGCCATTAGTAGGGTTCTGTTAAGTGAAGTATTGGTTATTAAATGCATTGTCTGGCTTCGAACCAACCTGCAATTGGTTGTTTTTTGCATGACCAGGTGATTGTACAATGCAGCTTTGAAATTTATGTCTTTCCTCAATTTTGGTTCTTGTTATAGATGGCCTCGATGATCACGAAATCATCTTTTTGGAAAAGGTGATAGGAGGGAATATATGCACACATATAGTTGTTATAAAGTATCTGACAACCATAGAAAGAGTTCTAATAGGTGACAAAGTCACCATTTATGGAGCGTAATGTGCATAAAGTGGTTAAAGGGAATACATTTGAAAAGATTTATACTCCAAAAAGCCAAGTAACTTCAAGAATAATTGGATTCCAAAACCTAAAGAAAAAACAGATGAGTAGATGATAATGTGTATGCACTTTTTGAAGGAGTGGCTTAAATTTAACCAAGGTGTACTTACAATTTTTAGCTATCATTTGGTTATATGATTCTTCACCTTTTCAAAGTAACAAAGGCAAGTTTTTAGGTTCTATTATTCCTTCATGTGCATTGTTCTTTTGATTCATCATGAGCATCGATATCACATTATTTGTAGTAAGTTATGATGGTGTATTTGATGCCTGGGCATGTAATAGCAGTGACATCGAACTTGAATGGTACTCGGAGGTTGAACTATCCATGTCACTGATATTTTGTGCCCAATTCCATGGTTTATTGTTGCGGAAACTTTGGACTAGAGAAAGTGGATTAAGAACTCGACATTTAGCCAAAATAACGCTATCTTGACACAGACTTGTGTAAATTATCACCCCAATACGAGCCACAGTTCTCATGACACATCTTGCTAATCTGCACATGTTGGGTTTTAGGAAGTGTGCAAGTTACTTGAAAGGCTATTGGAGGAAGTAGATTAAGAATGAAACTGTTTTGGATGTTAACTTACTAGTTGGCTACATTGTCATTAGAAAAGAAATAAAAACTCAATGCGTATGGAAAATGAAATCTCCTTTTTCTGTTTCATGTTTTATAAATTTGCTTTCTGTTGGAGGATTACAAAGTTGTCTTCGCTTTGCCTAGAAGTAGCTTTTATGGTAGTTCATTATTTTTATCGATTCACCTATTTGGTAAATTAACTTCACATTGACTGTCCTCTTATCGTATTTTGCTTCACATAGACATACATAAATGTTTATGCTTACATATATTCTTGTTCTTATGCCAGCGAATTCATTCTCGGTTGTGTTTATCCTCTATATTCGTCTCTTTCTATGAATATAGTGAAGAAACACTTGTGTTACTCAATAATTATGGCAGCTGTTCTTGGCACTTTGTGCAGCTACTTAACTCACTTTCTTGCTGTCTTGCATTATGTGCTTGCTTAAGCGAAAAATAAAAACCTCATTTGAGTGCTGGGTAGTGTCTAGACACGGTTGGTTGTGCTAATTTTAAGGGTAGTAAGATCGTAAGTTCCCCAAATAAGTATTTGTTTAAACTGCTATGGAGAAAAACATCACGTACCTGGTTTCACATCTAAGCAAAAGTTTAATTTTGGACCTGTTAGTTAAACAATTGATACAGAACCACTTGCACAGGTTTTACTTTCAAGAATCAAGATTGATTAAGGCACGAGTATGAAGAAAGGGTAAGCAATTGAGAAGGACTTAAAATGGAGTCATTGTAGAAGTAAAATTGATAATCTTTTCAGGCGGGTTTACATCACAATGGGATTCTTCAGTGTAAATATGCAACCTTATAATGCAAAATTTGTAAGATATCCCTTGTTCACTCTTCAGTGAGGGCTGGGGAAATGAGGACAATGTGCTTACCCGTTTTATATATGTGCGTGTATCTGTATGCATGAACATGTTTATATTGTCTGTGCTTATATTCGGATGTCTAAAGTAGGTACAGGTATTCTAGCTTGTGAATCCTTTTCAAATCCTATTGCTGGTTTAAGAAAGTATTTGTTGCACCTTCACAAAGTACAGTTGCTCGATGAAACTGATTTGTTTTTGGTCTTCTAACTGCATTCTGCAACTTCTCCAAAGGTTCTTACCTTGCTGATTTTGATTTTTGATTAGGTATACCGGAAGTACAAGCAATATTATCAGCAGATGCAAGCGGTTGTAGCATCCTTTGAGTGTGTTTCTGGGCTTGGCAATGCAGCTCCATATGCAAACTTGGCCTTGAAGGCCATGTCCAAACATTTCAAGTCATTGAAGAATGCTATAGCAGACCAGCTTCAGTTCAATAACAAATCTCAAGGTCAAATTTTCCATGGAAAAGAGGAAGCTACAAGGTTTGCTGAGACTGAAAGAGGGATTTACAGCCAAAGACCTGTTCAGAACCCTGGATTCATTGAGCACCAACCTGTGTGGCGACCGCAGAGAGGACTCCCTGAGCGTGCTGTAACAGTGCTCAGGGCATGGTTGTTTGAACACTTTTTGCATCCGTAAGTATCCGAGTTTATTCTGCCCAACATTCTGGTAGAAGTGTCACCTGATTCAACTTGTGAATTTTGCTTTGTCTTTGTTTTGGTTTTCAACAGTATTTTTTTAAAGATTACTTGTAATTACCTTTCACTAATACCACATAGTTTTGCTTGTTGTAATGCAGTTACCCAACAGACACAGACAAGCTAATGTTGGCCAAACAAACTGGTCTATCCCGAAGTCAGGTGTTTTATTTTTCTCCACTTTCTCATTGTTTCTATGGATTTGAACCTCATATAATTTTCCATAGAGATAAGTTAAATAGATTGATCATTAAAGTAAGGTAACATTCTTGGGATTCTTCAAGTTTTCTATGGAAGATCTTGTGATATGCTCGTCTATTTGTGTAACAGGTTTCCAATTGGTTCATAAATGCTAGAGTAAGACTCTGGAAACCAATGGTTGAAGAAATACATACGTTGGAAACACGGCAAGCGCAAAAATTTTCGCAAAGGGATGACCGAAATACCAAATTTTTGGGTGATCAGGTGCCAATGTCTAACCCCTCAACCTCCACTCATAGGGTTCGGGATGTCCCATTAAAGCGAACTAGAAATGAAGTTCCTAATGTACCTGAAGGTAGTGGAGAACCACTGGATTTGTCTTATAACAGCTTGTCAAACCATGCACAAATGGGAGTTGTCATGAGCATGGCAGGTCCAACTAGTGGTGTTTCCTTAACTCTTGGTCTTCACCAGAACAACGGTATGGGTTTTCCGGAGTCTTTTCCAATGAATGCAGCTCAACGTATAGGCCTAAGCCTCGAAGCGAATAGCGAAGGGTACGTACTAGGCAGCTTCGAAGCACAGAATCGACATTTTGGAAGGGATGTTATTGGAGGGCAACTTTTACATGATTTTGTTGGCTGAGAATGTCAACATTCATATTAGATATGGTTATTATCGAGTATCAGAATGTTTCCAAGCTGGAAAACAAGAAAAAAGAAGGAAATCTCATATGTAACAAGTTGTTTTTCCATCAAATTGCAGTGTATATGATCAATTTGGAAGATTCTGTGGTTCGTAGGAGAGAAATATTGGTGTTATATTCTTCTGTAAATCTGTAATGGAAGTTCTAAGAAACGATTCTAGAGCCAAGAAGCTTTACAGGTTCGTTTCTGAGCAGACCATTCGAGATAACCTTTGCTTCTGTCGAATATTAAATGAACTTGTCCAAGATTGCTCTTACCGATCGTTTGTTCTTAAATTTTGAATAAGTTGGCTATCAAATTGTCACAGGACAACGTTTTATCATACAACAAGGTTCCATTTCAAGGGAAGAAAAAGGTTCTAATGGAAGACAGAGATGTAAACCATTCAGCGAACTTAGTCATGTTCTTGTTTTCACTAGAATTTCCAAGGAATTGGTGCCTCTTATCTTACCTCCATTTCAAGAAAATTACAAACTTAAAAAATCATAAAGCATAGATTTCAGTTCTTAATGAAATCTATAAAGCATAGAGAGAATGTATGCATTCGACACTTGGTGACAAAACTTTCTGTCATGAACACCTTCGAATCAGGAATAAAAAGTCCTTACTGATCAAAAAGTAGATTTGAAATCTTACGTTTTTATGATCCAAATAACATCAGCCATCTTATCATTCTTACCATGGTTAGTAACAGTTTGAACATGCTTACATAATCAGTTTCAGTTACTTTCAATGGAGTCCCTAAACCCCTGAAAACTCTTGGAATCTGACATGGAGTATCTGAACTTTAGACCCTGTCCTCTTCTCTGCAATGAGGTCCTTTTCAATGGCCAAAGAGAATGGCATATGTTACTCCATAAAAGCTGATTTTAGACAACCAAGAACATTATATATATGAGGAAAGCCTCTCTCTTTCAGCTAACTATCTTTGATTGAATGACAGGCTACAGAATCAACCAGCAACTGTTGTAATAAAAGCTTAAGATTCTTTACATTAAATTAACAAGCTTCAAGCTCACTGAAATCTGCTATATTCATGGCTGTACAAAACTTTTGATATGCAAAAAAGAAAGATTTTTTTTCCCTCTTGGTAGGTTTACAATGATTTGAAACGAATCACTTGTTATTAGCCAAAGAAGTTCTTTTCAGTCTTCTTGAAAAAGCAGTCAAGATCATCAAATATCATTGTCTTCGTAAAGGAAAGCTACCCTTGCTTATCATTGGCTTCAGAAGAACAGAATCAACAATGATTCTGACAATATAGCACCTTATCATCACTTTATACTATATGCACCCCTCTGCTCTACATGAACCCTTTCCAGGGAATAAATCTTGTTTTACTGTAAGAACCCTTATAAATTCCTGTGATAATTCGTGTCAGCATCAACATCTCCTAATGTACTAATTGTTTTCTATCTATCTTTTCTTCTCAGATTATACATGCCTGGTAGTTTCAGCTCGAACGTCTCCTGTGGATTATGTTTGAGTTAGGATCAGGTAATCTGCATCCTGAGGTTTAGAATTCTCAGTTCTGTTGGATCTAGTCCTCAGGATGTGGATTATCTCGTCCTCACTGGCAATGAAAAAACTATTGGTGGTAAGTAATTCATGAGGCTCGCCGGCTTGGATTGTTCCTCTCTTCAGGTAACATTCATGAAAAACTGCACTGGTAGTTGCTATCAGCGTCTTATCAATGAACTTTGTTGCCATTGACATGCAAACTACAGTCCTGACTAATTGAGATATCACACACACAATATGATTACCCTGAATTCTAATACAATCAGGGGAGGAAGGAATATTAATTAACTTATTCTGTTCATCTTCACTCGAAGAAATAACGCAGATTCTTGTATTTCAAAGGATCATTGCTCTTATTCATGGAAGCTGAAGTTAATCTGGCCTGACTAGCGCCCTACAGCCTCTTCCTTGCTTTGAGTCAGCTCCTTGGCATCCTTGAAGATTAAAAATTCCAGGATCTCTACTCTGAAGAAAATGAAACTTCCACATAAATGTGTAATGCAAGAGCCAAAGTCTTTTCCAACCACACAGTGCCATGCTGGTCCATAAGCTTCATCAAATTTCTGTTTCAGAACGAGATGTAATTTATGAATTCATGATGATCATTTTGTACTAACATCAATTTTTCTGACAGATTACAGGCAATCTGATTCTATCAATCATTGGATTTCATAATCTGATGATAGTCCTTTGCATGTATGCAACTAGGAAGGTTGCTCATGGTGGAAAAGTGATTAGTCTGTGATGCTCTACCCTTTATGCAGAGCTTTTTTCTAGGTGATTATTTAAAGAAGTGAAGCTCTTGATGGGTTCGTGTCCCACCTGCAAGTTGCCATATCCAAGTTTACTGGATAAAGATTAAGCATAATCATGAATAATATATTCCTAGGTTTATTCTTTAAGATGAATATATAATGACAGAACATACTATGAGACAGTCTTGGGCCCCTGTAAGAAGAGGTAGTGTAGCTTAAAGTCTGTAACCTCTGTGGAAAGTGTAGATTGTTGATGGAGGATTACTTGATATACCCACAAAGGCTTCAGGACAAAGATTTGTTCAAACAGAATCTCTGATTTTTTTTTTTTTGAAAGTAAAATGGAAAAACTTCACTGTGAACTTTCCACTATTTTGTCTAATCTTGCATAATCAGAACAGTAGATTGTTGTTATCCAAGTTATCATTTTGTAAAATATCCATTCTCTTTGGAGAATGATTCTGCTAGGAGCAAGCAGAGCCTCATTGCTTTTAGAAAGAAGATGCCTTTCTAGTCACCTCAATCCCATCACTACACAAACTTATCTGCTGATAAACTAGACCAGAAAATTAACACTCTTGTTTATGGTTTCTGCCCAATTTGTATTTTCCCTGCCGCTTTCAAACCAAACTACTCAAATGGAACGGAAAATAATTATATCACGACGTGGATCTTCAGTTATTGACTTAAACTATGTGGAGGAGAGAATTTAAGGGGGTTTTAAAGATTGAAACCTGTTTGATGAAATGAGCAATGGATTGGCAATCAGAAACCTCGTGTAGATCAAGAGCCTTATATGCTAATTCCATTACGTGGCTCTGCATTAGCTCTGGCATGTCTGTCTCACGCAATATGGCTTTTCCTTCCAGCATCTTACTGAGAAAAATGAACTTTAGTTTACTACTAGAAATGGTTCGTATGCTTTATTGGGAATCCTTCAGTTACTTTATATAATAAACAGCTGAAGGAACTTGCAGAGGAAAGAATAATATATTTAGTGGTTCAGGTTGATAGATGCATTTATGATATTTTTCCTGATACCTCAATGACAATGATTAGCTTTATATGTGTTTGAGTTGCATGTTGCTATCAAAACAGTTGGAATAGAAAAATCTTGGTTAACAATTTCCAAATACTGATTACTATTCCGAGACTCAGTTTTGTTGAGTTGTTTGGTAGTAAGTGTAGGTGTTCAAGTGTCCACATGTTGCTTCAGAAAGAACAAACTGTCGCTGTGCTGAATAAATTTACAGAAGTTATAACCAATGGAGATTGTTTCCAAGTTAACAATTTCCAAATACTGATTACTATTCCGAGACTCAGTTTTGTTGAGTTGTTTGGTAGTAAGCGTACTTGGTGTTCAGGTGTCCACATGTTGCTTCAGAAAGAACAAACTGTCACTGTGCTGAATAAATTTGCAGAAGTTATAACCAATGGAGATTGTTTCCAAATTGTAAGGTTGATCTCTACTGGCTTGAGTGGTCCATAGTTGAACATATTATTTTCATGAACTAAATAGTTTGGAATCCGGAGAAACCATACTCTTTCAGGAAGAATCAAACATGAAGTTGCGAAGAAACCATACTCTTTCAATCCCAAACCATTCACTGGGCACAAAATATGCAGAAAACGTCTCAAGTCAGTTTCAGCTGTCGAACCCAACAGTTTCTGAGAGATACATAAATGCAAATTGAACTGGAAGATGACAAGAAAGATGCTATCCCTCGTAGTTGCTAAAATCTAGCCTTACACACAGTGGGACTCAGAGCTCTGAATGAGCCATACTATCTCAAAAATCATCAAAGATGTCCATTGAATCATTATGAAATTTACAGGCTCCGGACCCTGCTTAGTGAACCCTCAAATCCTTTTTGAACTTCATGCTAGTCTTACATAGTCACCAATCAGACCAGTCTTGTGTACCAACTCTCTGCACAACAAAGAATGTCAAATGTATCGTCTTACTTGTCAGATCCTACAAATCCGCAAAATGACTGATGAAGAATTTCCGAGGCAAGAAAAACCTCAATTTTATGTCTTTTAAGGCCTGTTTGGTTGGATATTAATTAATAGAATAAAATTGAATAGAATAGAACGAAACAAATGGTTTATAATGGAATAAAATGAAATATAGTGAAAAGTAGTTTGGGAGAGATGGAAGGGCTCGTAATGTAATGTAGTAAAATGTTGTTTGAAAGATGGATGAAATAAAATATAACGTATAATAAATGACTATTATATCTCTGATATTAAAATAGTTGTTACAAGAGATTTAACGCTACGATCTTAAAACAGAAATCATGTCCAATTAAAAAGTCTACCGTAACAAATAATTTTTTATATATATTTTCTATTTTAAAATAATAAAATTTTAATAAAAATACAAGTTTTATTACTTTATTATTAAT
>JAOTJB010000186.1:109872-121032 GCA_027123815.1 Erythroxylum minutifolium | reverse complement strand
ATCTTTTAATATCTCCACCCATATATACAACATCTTCCCCAAAGATAAACTTTTCATTATAAAACATAGTTAATTTTCCATCTTAACCATCCATCTCTGTTTACCTGCATACAAATATGTATAATTTTTTAGCCTCTAATTAAACAATCACAAAATTGATGTAAAATAAGAAAATTCATTTAATAAAGATCTTATACAATCAATCAAACTCTTGTAAGAAGATATGAGCATACATTTTGCAAATTAGTTGTTTCTGAAGTAATAGGATACTAGAGCAACTTAATCTTCCATTAGACTTTAGTCTTTTGAAAGAATAGCTTATTTAATCATCTCAACTTCACCAAATTCTACAAGACTAAGTCTTTTTTTATCATAACCAATTTATACAAGTGAATACAAATAATTAAGAAAGAATTGGTAGGGAATTTTTACTTTGACAGTTATGATCACAAAAAAGAAACCAAAGGTGTAAGTCCAACCTACCCATATGTCAAGATTAATTTCTATCATCATCATCAATACTAAAACAATTATAATTATAATTGGCTATCCATAAATATCACTGTAATTGTACCTATTTAAGATCAGGTTGTATTAGCGAGGAAAGAATAATTCTACCTATATACATCACACATTCTTAAAGAGCCTATTAAGACTAGAAGCTAGAGGGCACATTCAATATCATCATGAATCATTCTCAAAGTACACATGGCGAGCCCTATGGCCAACTTCTATGGTAGACTAAAAACATTTACAATTATCTTCATATTCTAAGCTTATGTTTATATAATCATTCAATACAATTTACTTATGAACCTATTTGGTCTTCTATTTAAGTCATTGTTTTTAAAAATGTCCTCAATTTACTTTGCGTGTCCTCTCGTACAATTCCAAAAAAGTTAAAAGGAATATGTAGAAACAAATACTCTTTAGATTATGAATGAGCAATGCATGACATAAGCATTAAGTTTTTTTAAAAAAAAACCATTCAGGATCAGGAAATGATTGACGTCTTCATAAATGACTAGACATCGATCTTACATAGCACAAAGTAAAAGGTTAAAACAATTTATCTAACTTTTTTTTACTTGTCGCTTGATTGCCAAGTGTCCACTATTTATCTAACTAATTATTAAATATTTTTATTAAAAATTAAAATATACAGCTTAATTTCTTATTCTATTCTTTATATTTCAATGTGTTTTTTGCTTAGCGAATTATCAGCTCAGAAATTATGTATAATGTTCAAGGTTTGGTTATGAAGATAAGAGGCCATGCATTCATAATAGCCTTAAACCCTTTATATATGATCATAGTTATTATTACTAACTTCATGAGTACACAGTTATCCAAAAAAAATTCATGAGTACACAGGTTTCAATAATATGAGTTTTAACACATATTAGGTTTATTAAACCCATAAGACTTACATATATGCGTCATCGCTAAGAAAGAAGATGAAAAATGAGAAACGAGAAACGAGAAACGATAGGACACCTGAATCTACCAGTGTCTAATTGGAATCCTAGGTAGTGGAAGCTTTTGGACCTTGTATATGCTACATTCTTTGGACAAGTGATTATTGTTGGGAGAAAAATACATAACTCTCTAAAAGATCAACCAAATATTAACGACAAGAAAGAACTCTCTTTATTGCAACAGCAGCAAAATATGGGAACAAGAAACTAACGATAAAATAAACACCAAGATTTAATATGAAAAACCCTCCAGTGTAGAGAAAAAATCACGAGATAAGCTGACAAATAAATCCACTAAACCCAATAAAGATTTACAGAAAAAGTTGATCTCTCACCCCCAAAACAACAATTTGTCTCAGAAAGTTTTAGGACTGAAACCAAATTTGATATCACAATCAACAAACTCTCAAACTAATCCTAAAAATAGTCAAATAAGGATGAGAATCTAATCCTTTTCTCCCTCTCTCTGTTTTCCTTACTTTTGGATGTTATGACTGCACGCTATTTTTTATGTAGAGTAAGGCCTAAACGAGTTGTTTATAGGCACCTCTGGCTTGATCCCTAATTCAGAATCCTAATTGAACTCAACTAGTAGATCACTTCTTATCTTAATCAGACTATGTGACCTTATCAAATAAGATGACATCCCCATCTAAACAGTACTCTATTTGATAGGATTTATCTATATCATAAATAATAAGATAAGAGATTACATCTATCTAGGAATGATATATCCATGTCCATGAATAACTCTACTATCTTTAGATAATCCTCCCATATAGTTTTTATATTTTAGAGTTGATGTATATCTGCTGTGATCTTATCTGCCAATTCATCCAGGATCTCAAAATAGGGTTGGACACTCAACAGTCTCCCCCTCTAGCCCAAATATGGGAATGAACTATTATTCTCCATCATCTACTTGAGATACATAGCAATAAGCTCACTGCAAAGCTTATTCTTATTTCTGAGAACCACTTTAGTCAACATATCAGCACCATTAAAATTTTTATGAAACTTCTTTAACATTAGTTATTTCTCTTCTATTATGAACCTCAACTACTGATATTCAACATTTTCATAAAATGCAACATCTTGCACATTCTCAGGCTCCCCTCAGCAGTAAGTAACAGGTATTCAAAATTTCGATACCTTCTAGAAAGCCTTTTCTCCCTTATCGATCTTCAAAGTTGTGTTTCATCAGTTAGTCGATCCAATTGCTCCCTTTACTCATTATGGTTACAGACATCTGAATGCACCAACCATAATAACTCCAACTTCCTTATAGATCCTTTCTTGAAAAAGACTCCATGCTACTTTTAAGTAATTGTGAGTACTTAATTGGGATAAGGGATTTTCTAGCCAACAATTTTAATCCCTTCTCACTCATGTGTCCCAATCGTTGATGCCACAGATTTAGTGAAGATTCCTTTTCGATTATGTATAGTTCTCTACTACCACACAACTTTAAGTGTGTCTTGTACAGTAAGAAACATAACTCTCCTCGGGCTACTGTCATTGCAACTTTGAAAGTTTCCACTTCATATCCCTAAAAGTGTGTTAAAACCCTGCTTGATATAACACATTCACTGATAATAAATTCAACATTAGATCGGGGATGTGTCGTACATCTATCAAGGTTAGTAAGAATTTGATGTTTGTTTGAACTCATATATCACCCCTACCAATTATCTTTGTAGAACTTTGGTTTCCTATGTTGACGATCCTAAAATCTCTCCTCTAATAGCTTAAGAAGTATACCTTTTTTAGAATACAATGATAAGATGCTCTCATATTAATCAGGCATTTCGAACTAACATTGGTAATATGGAAGCATTCACTAGTTGTATAAACTAGTGACACCTTATCATCCATATTTGAAGTAGTTGTAGCTATACTCTTATCATCAATATCATCATCTTGATGAGCTTCCTTTTTTTGATCCCTCTTCCACTTATAGCAGAACCTTTTAATGTGTCCTAGCTTGTAGCAATAATGACATGTCTTTATGTTTTTGTCACCTTTAGACTTTAAACTATTTTTAGACTTGCCACAACGATTGGGACCCCTCCTTTTGTTCCTTCCCCTACTTTTTGTCACAAAAACCTTCATATTGTTAGCTCCAATGTCCTTTCTTCTTATTTCTTAATTAAACATACTCTCTTTGATTACATCCAAAAAGAGCATAACTTTAAAAGATGAGTTGCTGATCATCACTGCTAACATTTCCTAGCTATCAAATACGAACTCAATAGGAGCAAAGCTTGTAGCTCATCATCAAGAATGATCTTCATAATTATAAGCTTGTTGATTATGTCCTAAAAATCATTTAGATGCTCTGACATTGATTTCCTAGCTTTCAAATTCTAAGTCACAAGACTCTTAATCAGAGAGGCCTTGTTATGAGCATTCTTCCTTTCATATAGACCTTCTAGCTTCTTCTATAGCTTAAAAGGATCTATTTATTGAGATGCATGGTTGAATATGTTGATATCAATCTATTGTCTTATAGTGCCTAGAATTTTTTGCTTCATCTTTTCCTATTCTTTGTCTAACATCTTTTCAGGTTTTGAAGAAACATCATCCTTCACACCTTTATTCATTAGAATCAAAGATATCCTTACAATATAGAATGTCCTCCATTATGGGCCTCCATATCGAGTAATTTGATGACATTAACTTGACCATAGAGTTGTTTCCACCTTTCATTGTGATGGCTTTGATACCACTTATTAGGAGATAAATTCACAACTCTTTAAAATATTAACCAAATGTTAACAACAAAAATAACGATCCTTATTGCAGTAGCAGAAAATATGAGAATGAGAAACTAACGATAAAACAAAAACCAAGATTTAATATGAAAAACCTCCAATATAGAGGAAAAATCATAGGATAAACTAACAAATAAATCCACTAAACTCAATAAGTATTTACAGAAAAAAATTATCTCTCACCCCCATAACAACAAGTTGTCTCACAAATTTTCAGGGTTAAAACCAAAGTTCATATTGCAATCAACAACCTCTCAAACTATTCCTAAAAATAATCAAACAAGGATAATAATCTAACCCTTTTACCCTCTCTTTGTTTTTCCCTCACTTTTGAATGTTGTGATCGCACTATCCATCTCTTGTGTGAAGCAAGGCTCAAATGAGCTATCTATAGGCACCTTTGGCTTCATAGCTAAGTCAGAATCTTAATTGAACTCAACTAGCTAGATCATTTCTTATCCTAATCAGATTACATCAAATTATCTAATAAGACGACATCCCCATCTAAATAAGACTCTATCTGATAGGATTTATCTACATTACAACTAACAAGATAAGAGATTACAGTTATTCCTACATCTATATCCATAAAGAACTTTACTATCTTTAGATGATCCTCCTATATAGCATTTATCTTTTAGAGCTGATGTATATCTATTATAATCTTATCCTCCATATCATCTAAGATCTCAAAATAGGGTTAGACACTCAACAATTGTCATTTTCCTTTTAGTTTTCACTATACTCTACTACTCTCTCGTGGCCTTCGATCACCAAATGTTGCTTCTCTCAAGATTAGATCCACGTCAGCGATAATACTTGGTCGAGCTGATCAAGGTTGGGCGTCATCCACAGCCAATTGAAGTATGTGGTGCTGATTCTGTTGATCACATTGGCGTATGAAGATCCTAGACACAACAGTCAGGGAAATGAATGTCTTTAGAGAGTGTCAATACTTGTTACCCTATAAAACCCATCTTTGCTTGATTTGTCTACTTAATGGATGTAAAATTCTTGTTCATTGGACTAAAAGTTTTCATAAGGTGTTCTTTTTCTGTAATTGGAATTGATTTTTTTATGTGTGTCATCAATTTTAAGGAAATGTAATTTGAGTTGTTCATTAGCCTGAAGTATATTAAGGGAAAAGCAGATAGGTTAACAGAGAATAAAGAAAACAAGGTTTTATGTTTTAAATTTTAATAAAATAATTAATAATTAGTTAGATAAATAAACACATGGTAGTAATGTATCATCCACATTAATGAAAAACTTAACGTCATATTATTTTTATAAAAAATTAAAAGTTTAGATATTTTAACGCCAGTTTTTAAAGTTCGAGTATCATAAAATTGAGATAACATTGAGTTTTTTTAATAATTTACTCTTCTAATAAATTATTAGTTTAGTTCAAATTTAATTTATTTAGTTTGTGTTTAACAACTATATTGAATCATTATATAAGTATTATTTGATTGGTATACATTTAATATTTATGCTACATATATTTGGTAGTTATTTTTTAACTGAAGTTTAAAAGAAAGGTTTTATGAAAAATTGAAGACTAAGAATCTTTTTCAAAAATTTAAAAATTAAATATTTTTAAAATTTTATTTCTTTTACCCAATCATAAATATATTCTCCTATGAAACTTTTAAAGACACCCATTACTTAGCACTACTATTGTTGGTAGATGTGGTAGCAACATAGAGTTTATTGTCCTCTTTATTTGATACCATCCACCCTTGTTATGTGAATCGACGTATTTCTTTCTTTTAATATGCTTTTTATGTATTTCAACAAGTCTTTAGATAATAATGTTGGCATGGTGTTGAAGCCAATTGAAATTTTCTTAATGGAAATATTTATTATGAAAATACCAAAGTTTCTTTAAAGATTTTGTTTGCTCATAATTAAGAGGATCCTATGTATTGAGTTGATATGATTTTTCTGCAAATATAACTTAAAGTAGGGACTATTCTTGAACACACTAAGCATGGTCTCTCGTTAGGGATGGCACGGGGGGAAAGCAACAATTATAGCTAAAGAAAATCAAGGAGATATTTTGTACCTAAACTATTGGTATAGACGAAATCATTTTTAACATTTCCATTGCTTCGTTAAGATGTCATCATCATCATACCAAGTCCGAATCCTACACTAATGTGAGGTATGGGAAGATTTGATAGTATGCAACCTTACCCCTACAAAGTATAGAAGTTGTTTCTAGTAGACCCACATGTAAATGTGACAATGAAAAAAGTGATGTAGGTTAAAGGAGTAGATATGTAAAACTGATATGTTAAAAGAGTAGATAAATAAAATTAAAATAAATAAATAAAAGAAAATACTTGATATGGTATGCTAATAAAATCTGGTTCCAAAAGAGTGAGGTTGACTTCTTCGATGTACAGCTCAAAAATGTTTTCTTCTATTATTGTTACTCATTTTTTTATGCTAGATTCATTAAAAATGTTTTGTTTTGCATACGACATCCTAAGAAATAAGGTGTAACTTTTTTTATTTTGATTCCTCCTCACAAAATCTCATAAACCTCCTTGGAAATTTTCACTCTTTGTAAAATTCCCTTCCTGCCAAAAATACGCAATTCACTAGTCATCCTACCAATTTGTTTTTAACCTTTTCTATCAACCTACTGTTTGTAGCTTTGGTAACTTGGAGTGGTGCAAAGAAACTCCTAAATATCATCTCAGAATATTTTTTTGGAAATTTATCATCTTAAGATATTGGTGTATTACATCTTTACATCTGAGCTTAAAATATTCTTATTTTATATTATGATATTAGTTGAGAATCACATCTTGGACTTATGAAAATTAATTTTCAGTCCCAAGTTAAGAAAGCAAGTTTGAAGCCACTTCAACGTAATCTCCACTTAAGTTGGAAAAGCCTCTCCAAAATGAAGAAGAACATCCATAAAAAACAGAAGTGAGAAATGGCTAAACTACTTCCATTTATCTTGAGGGGCTTCTAATGCTAGTCTTTCACTTCAATGAGCATTAAGTTTCTAAGTATTTCCATACATAAAATAAGTGAGGTGATAAAAATGATCACATTGGCACAATCTTCTTGAGAGTTTGAACTTCTTAACCTTATCCTCTATATATGATATGTTGAATGTGATTGAGGAAAGAAGATAACTAATAAGGATAATGAACTATTTTAGTTTCCTATTTTCTTTAAGAATATTGAATACAAACTACCACTTAACTTTGTTATATGCCTTTTCAACGGATAGTTAAAAGTTATACATAATTTGTTACTTATAACTTTAAACTATCAGTTAGATCAAACTTAGTGGAATATAATTTGTTAAATCTTAACTTTATTCATTCATTTTTTTTACATCAATTCATCATCAACATGGAATAATAAGCTACTTATTAAGCTAAAGTTTAAACTCAAGTTATGTTAAAATTATATACATGGTCACATCATTCAATTCAAGCATCATTCTTATGACCATTCAATTACATTTAAACTAGACTACTTATTAGTGACCATAAAGTAATATAAATGTAAAATAAATCACCTTAATTTTTATTTTTATTTTCTTATAATTGTAGTCAAAGTGAATTCCCCCTACACTTAAATTACACATGATCCTTTATGGATAATAAAGATAAATAAAATTTTTCACATTAAAGATATTGCTATGATATAAATTTGTGAGAAACATCAATAATTGAATACCTAGCATAAAAAACCAATAAAGAACATAAAAATATAAAATATGAAAGATATTATAAGCAAAATAAAAAAAAATATGGAACAAAAAGAAAAGGAAATGGATATCATTAAAACAAATGAAAGTATATATAAAAATGATCAATTATTCGTTGTTATAATCATTATCATCATCATATTGTGACAACGATGAAGATTTTAGAAAATTCCTGGTATCATTAAAAATCCAACATATTAGTAATAATTGGTTATGCTTTCTTCCAACTAATCCATATGTCAACCTTACATCATGAGGAGTTCCCAGTGCTCTTGTTACGTTTGGAGGAGTATGATTTATTATTGATCTAGTTGATTAATCGTCCTCTTAATTATTTCTCACATTAACTATTGAGGTATCAACTTAACATCCTCGAGCTCTTATTCCTCTACTTCTTTTTGTCCTGCAACTATTGGTGTTTGCGCCTCTCTTTTATATTCCGTGTTAGCCTCTGTTATTAGATCATCACTCCTAAACTCACCACCTTTGATACTCGACTAACATATAAGCTCTCCTAACCTTCTTTACTAGTCTTATATACCTCATTACTTCAAGGTTAAAGGGATTGTACATGCTAATGTCAACTCAGAGAGGTTATGGAATACTTGTAAGTTCTTGGCAAGGTAGGTTATATATGATATTTTATATATTTTCCCCCTCTTCCTTATCCACACTCTTTAGATATTACCAAAATAATGTTCTAAATGGTTGACAAATGATGTGTAAGAAAAATGCATATATTTTCTTAAGTATTTGCTTAATTTTCATGTCAAATTATCTTATTTTTACATACTTTTTAATTTTAAGTAATTGTGTAGATTGACCTTCAATGATATTTATCAAGAATTAGATGCCATTTTAAGTAATAATAAAATAAAATCATAAATTTTAGAGGAACAAAATCTGACTCATCCCTGTGAGCCAATTTATGTCTTATATGAATCAAATAAAGGTGTAGACCTAACTTAGAACATGGTCTAGGGAGAGAACATATGAAATTAAAGAAAATTCATAGAGTAATATGAGTTGAGCCATGACTATTTTAGATACCATACACTATGTTAAAGAGAAATAGGAGGATCCATAGTCTAGGGGCACAAAGATGTTAAAGATCATGTTTAAATTTCAAGAGAAATAATAAGATCCTTGACCTAAGGTCCAGGGCCTACTAGAAACCATGTCTGTTGGCTGCGGGTCTTAGTTCTTATTTTATGGTGACAAGGCGCCAAAATTGGGGGACTTTTAAAATTAAAGTTATATACATAAAATTAACCTCAAGATAAAAAGAATTAAATTTCTTGGTGGGAGTAAAAATAATTAAATAAACAAATAAATAAAATAAAAAAAGAAGCAAAAAAGTCACAAACATGACTTAAAAAAGTCATGGTCGTGAGAACAAAACTCACATTCGTGAGAGGGCTATGTCGAATTTTGATAAATAGTGAGTTCGTCGCGATCGTGCTTGTGCATGATCGCGACTTTCCTACTGCACACACCAACTTTAATTTATCATAACTTTCAATCCTAAAGTTCAAAAATTATAGAATTTATGTCGTTAGAAAGCTAAGAGAAAGATCTACAACTTTCCTGGAGACAATTTTGTTAAATTCTACCTAGATTAATATAGTTTATTCATTGAAGTTTCAGAATACGTTTTTATTCTCTTATTCCTCTCATCTGTCAATAAAAACTACTACCTATATCAAAAGAGTCGAATCCAACAATCATAAACCATACATACAAAACTCCCATTAAATAATTTACCTAACAAAATTTTATTTAAAAGTCCTTAACAACTATCAATTTTATTTCCAACACAATTGACAGTTAACAAAGAAGAAATTCTGAACATATACAAAAGAGAAGTTCTGCGATGCTTACTGTCATTAATTTCTCAAATAATACAGAATATGTATATTGCTCCAATTACAAACAAAAGTCGCATCAGTAGCATAATACAAAAATATAACGTTAATGCTCATGCTTGATATACTTCTAAAGCTACCAAAAATGATCCAAACTAACTTAGTTACAAATGAAATATTTCTTGGACATTTGCCGGAGTTTTTGCAAGGTTTAATGATCTGTTGATTCTTTACCAAAAGAGTGGAAAATAGTGGGGTGAGCTGGGAGGCTCAGTGACTAATACATTTATAGCCATCGGTGATGAGCCACACATACATATACAACTAAGCAAATTTGCAGATATATATAATTCCAGTTCACAGAACACATACTTAAAAATTTCAGTCACATAAATCATATCATATATTTTTATTTCCATTCATCATAATGAAACATTTAATAGTATATCATGCTCAGCAAATCACATTGAAATGCACAAACAATATGGCTTGACAAAATCCCATAAAACAAAATGGCGAAATCGAAGTTTACGCCATGAATAGAATGTTCATTTTTTGAAGCTCATGTGCCACAAACCGGCAGCCAGGAGAAGGCTTTAAGTCAACATGCATGTTACAAATCAAATGGTATACCCACATAAGTAGATTTCTGTTGTTTACATATTTCATACTATAATCATATTTTCATGCTTCTTAAATTTTTTATTTTTCATCAATACAAAAGCAGCAGAATTTTTACAAAGCAAACATCATATAAAATCACAGAACATTTTTCCACATTCACAATGAATAAAAGCAAACATTTAAGTACACGTACAAGTAAATAATTCAGCTCATCATCATAATGACTATAAACATATTACCCACCTATTTACTTGTAACTCCAAGCTCAAACTTGTCTTTCCTTTTGTTCATGATTTTGACTTTCCTTAGTTCCCTTCAAACAAACATATTTTTCATTGAATCAACATACAAGAATAGAATTTTCACAAAGCTATATTCTCCAAAAAATAAGCTTAGGCTTAATCTACTCTTAGTTTATCTAAGCTAGAAGAACTAAGATCGAGTTAAAAGTTTATAAAAATTTAAGAACATAAATCTCTTGTTCTTCTTCTTTCTCTCTTCATTTTCAGCACATAAAAACCTAGTTTTTTTGCTTTCTTCTTCTATCAAAACAGGAAGAATAAATAAAGGTTACCTATAAACTCAGCTGAACCTTCTTCTTCCACTTCTTATCTCCTTTATCTTTCTTTCCTTCTTTTTCTTTTCTAGTTCGTTTTCTGCTTCTCTTCTTCTACTTC
>JAOTJB010000186.1:46103-56917 GCA_027123815.1 Erythroxylum minutifolium | reverse complement strand
TGCACTCAGATGATATATATATGACTTAGTCATGAATACTATAACATGTCTAATATGTACTGGGTTGCACTTCTTGTCTATACAAAATAACTCCTTGAATTCATTTTTCTCTTTTCATATGATTAATGAGCACACACGGTTAATAATGTTACATCTGTTGCAATTTTTCTCTTTGCAGAGGAAGACCTTCTAAGTAATGTAATCAAACCTAAAGGGCAATAATGGAATTAATATATCGATACTTCAAGTCAAAGCGGCAATAAGTGATTAACAAAAGTGTTAATTTATTATAATAATATTTATGCAGATACATATTTTAGATTAATTTGTAAAATTTATTATAATAATAAATATGTGATTACTTTATTATAATTTATTATAATAATATATGCATGATCTTCAAAACGATGCAAAAAGCAACTTGTAAGTTTATTTATTTACTAAAAATTGGTGAAATTTTTCGATGTAAAAAACTGTCTCAAAGTGAAAAATATTGACAGAGAAAAGCATCTAAAAGCTTACAAAAGTGTCTAAAATAACATTTACGTGTCTAAGAAAACCATCGAAAATATATGTTTTCGACACATCTATTTAAATAGATTTTTGACGATTAATTTTTCGACGCTTAGATGCATAAAATATGTATGTTTTTTCGACATATCTATATGTCTAAGAAAACCGTCGAAAATAATTTTTGTGACGTTTTTTTATGCTTTATAAAGTGTCTAAACTTATTTTTAAGACACAAAAAAGCGTCTAAAAACTTCACTTTTGTGTCATTAAATTCCATATTTTGTTGTAGTGATTATTTTGACGTCACAACATAAATAGGAAATAAATACCAAGAATTCAGACAATATAAAGTTAGCAAATAAACATGCTCCTATATCAAATGTAAGCTAATTCAATATTAATATACGCCATAATTATAAATAAATGGATACGAAAGAGAATGATGTACCTCCTGCCATTGATAGTCTTGCTTAGAAAATTTTAAATATTCTATGTTTTGGAGTTCTTTTAAGCTCTCAATCCCTTAATTGATGGCATATCTCATAAAAGTTAAAAGGAGCTTAGGAACCTAAAACTATATTTGAAATAAATATATCGATATGCTCCCATCAAGCATGTCGTCGACTAAAAGGCAGTTACCATAAAATTAAGAATTTATTTACCCACTAAAATAGTGAATGTTAAACTATCTTTTGTGTTATTAAAAATACCTAGAAAGTAAGAAATATCTTACAATTAAATGACATGTTAAATTTTTGTTTTCTCTCTATTGCATAGGATTCATCTTATAAAGCTCACATAATACTAATGGATCTTATTTTCAAAATCTGTTCCAATTCTAACATGTCACAAATTTTCAAGTTCTTCCTCAATTCTCCACATCAATGAATTTAGTGTCTTACTGCGAGTTCCACACAAAGTTTTAGAAGTTTATTATTTATAGAAATCTTAAGTCAAAAATATATATTTTTAGATCGTAATTATATATCATTTATTTAGAATTTAGCCTATTTCTAATATTCAGTTAATCCTATTATATATTGAACAAGAAATTCTTGAAATTTCTATTGTCAAGGGTTATAAAGCTCCTGATCGTAACAATAAGAGGTGCAAGTATGGAGACCCAACATAAATAGTTTTGGGAGAATATTGCTTAAACTGTTGTCAAGAACTTATTAAAAAGAGAATTTTTATTTCCTAATATTTATGAGAAATGCAGTTCTTGAGCCAAAAGTTTTAGATTTACATTATCCAAATATACTTGTTAGCAATATTGACAATGATATTTAGAGGCCAGTTATAAAAAAATGCATGCTCAAATTTTTTCAGCTTATCATGAATGGTTATGGCTCTTCACCTTTGCTTAGGGTAAAATATGAAAGAAGTCCTTTGGAAGCATGAAGACATCAAAAGATAACATATTCAATGTAAAAAGTATTGTGAAGATGACTAACTTAAAATTTTCAATTGTGATTGAGAAGGAAGAGTGATGATAGGGATGATAATGACATGAAGAAAATTGATACGTTGTTATTCACATTATTGAATATTTTAACTACACATATATAGTAAGAGCTGTGGATTTTCAATTGTTGATAATCACTAAAGTTATATTCGTATAACATTAAAATGAGGTAAAATTCATACGTTTCAGTCATCCAACAAGAATGTAAATGTGAACTGAAGACTTCGGAATTGGCTTGGGAATTCTTTATTGAAAAAACATCAACGAAACATGATCTTCCATTTCGTATCCTGCCACCTTTCTTTTGTGCAGTAATTTAAGTTCGTAGAGGAGCCCTAATTTTCACTCCAAGGTAATAGGTGACCATGTTTGTATTAGCTACGCCATCAGTTTCAGAATTTGTGTCAGACCTAAGAAAAGTTAAGATGATTTTTTTATGTTTTTACTGTTACTGATTTTGTGCCAAGAGACACCAAATTCAATGAGAATTACTTAATTTTACGAGTAGGATTCACCGATTGGAGATTTAACTCAATTAATTTGAAATACTGAATTTTTTTATACTCTTAAAATTTTATCGATCTCACATGTAATTTATTACAAACGTTAACATTCAAAATTTTTTTTTGCCAAATTTGTTCTTAGGTTCTTTTTTAATCTTTGACTTGATGTGAAACTAGGGTTAATTTTTACTAATAATAAAAAATTCACCTTGAGCATTATTGCCTAGATAAATAGAGTGTGAACGATTGTACTAAAAAATTACACAAAGTAAATTCCTAGGAAAGACTAGAGGGGTCACAAACGGTCCCACTAAAAACCCAACCTTTTAGACAAAATTTTCCTAGACATATAATTTAATAGCACAATAATTTACTACAACTATACCCAACAATAGCTATTAAATATACAAATAAAGAACATCATAATTTAACAAGGTTCAGCCAATTATGCCTACTTCCTTGAATACTACTAAATTAATAGTTCACTATTTTCAAAAAATAATATAGGTAAAATATTACAAAAGGAGAGAAGAAATTTTGCCTTAAGGAAAGATAAACAACTTTGGGATGTATTTAACTAAGGAGGGGAGGCTCCGTTTATGGCTTTAGGAACCTCCACCATTCCCACAAATTTTCGACGTGAGATTGTGGGATGAGCCACAATTTGACTACTCAACAAATTTCCACCTTGACGAATTCCACTTTTTCAAATCTCTCACAAAACTCATCTTTAGTAGTGTCTTTAAAGCACCCATCTTCCATTTTTAGCAATATTGATCAGGACCAAATAATGTTGAAACTTGACTGCAGCACCACCTTTGTCAACATATCAGCAGGATTCTCAATGGTCTTAATCTTCTGGATTGCTACTCTGCCTTCTTCCATAACCTCTTGTACAAAGTGATAACGAACATCGATATGCTTTGTCCTTGCATGGTAATCCTGGTTCTTTGCTAAAAAGGATAGCACTCTGACTATCACAGTGCACTTTAATGTACTTCTGTCGAACCCCTAATTCACCAAGCAATCCTTGAAGCCAAATTGCCTCTTTAACAGCCTCTGTAACTGCCATATACTCTACCTCCTTAGTCAACAAAGTAACTGTTGTCTATAAGGTAGACCTCCAACTGATTGGTGCCTTTGCAAGAATAAACACATAGCCAGTAGTTGATCGATGACTGTCTAAATCACTTACATAGGCAAAATCACAATATCTGACTACACATTAAACGTCTTGCTTATCTCGCTGAAATACCAAACCAACATCTACTGTGTTTAGAATGTACCGTATAATCCATTTCACAATTTGCCAATGTTCCTTTCCAGGATCATGCATGTACCTACTCACAACCCCAACTGCCTGTGAAATGTAAGGCTTTGTACACATTATAGCATACATCCAGGTACTAACAACATTTGTATATAGTACTTCTGGCACGTATTCCCATCCTGCATCATTCTTTGGAGGCAAAGATGCACTGAGCTTGAAATGAGGAGTGAATGGAGTACTGACAGGCTTTGACTTTTTATTCAAGCCTAAATGTTTTAGTACCTTTCTCAAATATTGTTTCTGAGTCAAACAAAGTCTCCCTAATTCCTTATTTTTTCTTATCTTCATGTCGAGAATCTTCTTAGCTTCACCTAGATCTTTCATTTCAAACACCTTATTCAACTGAATCTTCAATCTCTCAATTTCTTTTGGATTCTTTGAAACTATCAGTATATCGTCAACATACAAGAGAAGATAGATATAGGATCCATCTTGTAGCTTGTGAAAATATGCACAGTGAACGCATTTGCTTCTTGTGTACTTTTACCCCATCATAAACTTGTCAAATCACTTGTACCATTACCTCGGATATTGCTTCAATTCGTACAATGATTTTTCAAGCTTGCATACCATATTCTCTTTTCCAGCAATTTTAAAATCTTCAGGCTAAGTCATATAAATTTCCTCCTCTAAGTCTCCATGTAAAAACTATATTTTTACATCTAATTGAACTAGATCCATATAAAACTATGCTACCAAAGCCAACAAAATTAAAATAGAGGAATGTTTTACAAATGGAGAAAAAACTTCATTATAATCAATTCTCTCCATCTGAGCATAGCCTTGTTTTGTAGCGAACATTATTCTTGTCAGGAAATCCATCTTTCTTTGTATATACCTATTTACATCCAATTGCCTTCTTTCCCTTTGGGAGACTAGCTAACTTCTACATTTGAATCTTATAAAGGGAATGTATTTCTTCATTCATAGTTATCCTCCACTTATCTTCTTCTAAACTTCAGACTACTTCCTTATAAATGGTAGGAACGTCATCAATTTCAATTGGAGATGCATAAGCCACCATATTAACATAATGAGCAGGTACTTGAATATTCCTTTTTGGCTTTCTCAACGCAATTAGTAATTGTTGCTATGGAGGTTCTTGGGTTGGAACCTCTTCTTCAACTGGCTCCTCATTTACCACAAGAGTTTTTGCATCTACTTCATCATTTATTGGGGTAACAATTCTTCCTTCAAACTCCACCTGTTTTAGAGTACCATCTATCTGCTCAATATTTTTAGTTGTCACCTTTCTTAACATGGTAGATTCATCAAAGGTAGCATCCCTCTTGAAGATTATTTTCTTTGAATCTAGGCACCAAAGAAAATATCCTTTCACACTAGAGGTGATCCCCATGAAAATTGCTTTCTTTGCATGTGGATCCCACTTTGACTCCTTAACATGATAATATGCAGTAGAACCAAACACATGTAAGGAATCATAATCTATAGTAGATTTTCTAAACTAAATTTTCAAAGGTGTTTTACCACCAATCGTAGTTGATGGAAAGCGATTGATGAGATGACATGCATATGTAACAACCCCAGGCTAAAATTCTCTACCCAACCCAGCATTAGACAATGTACACCGAAATTTCTCCAGCAATGTCCAGTTCATATGTTCTACCACCCATTTTGTTATGGTGTATCCCTTACTATGAAGTGTCTAACAATACTTTCATCTTCGTAGACTTTTAAAAATGGATCACTCCTGTACTTCCTACCATTATCTGGACAGAGACGTTTGATCCTTCTTCCTATTTGAGCTTCCACCATCTTCTTCAATTTAAGGAAAACTCCCAACACTTCATCCTTAGTCTTCATAGTATACACCCATAGTCTCCGGGAAAAATCATCAACAAAGGTCACATAATAGTGTTTTCCTCCTAAAGAAACTGTTTTGGAAGGTCCCTATACATCAAAGTGAACATAATACAATCAGTGCTGAATTTCACTCTTATCTACTTCCCTTTGACACAATGCTTACAGAAGTCTAATTTGCAAGCCCGAACTCCTTTCAACAATCATTGATTTATTAATATCTTCAAGGATTTTTCACCTATATGTCCCAAGCGTGTATGTCACAACCTGGCTGCTTCTAGCTTTTGATCATTATTAGAAGCTAATGTTGTTGTTCCAATAACTACATTACCTTGGCAATAATACAGCTTTCATTTCTTCAAATTCCTTCCATTACCATAAGTGCACCAGAGGTGACTTTTATTACTCCATTTGTTGTATTTACAGTGTAGCCCTTTGATTCTAGGACTCCCACAGAAATGAGATTCTTCGTCAAACTTGGCACATATCTGACATCTGTCAGAGTCCTAGTTGTTCCATCATGATTCATCAAGTAAATTGAACCAATCTCATTTATAGTGTAGGGATTGTCATTTGCTATGTAGATAACTCTACCTTCTAGCTCTCTAAAATTAGAGAACCAATCCTAATTGGGACATATATGATGGCTATAGCCTGAATCTAACAGCCATGGACTAAAAGGGCTTATTGAGGATCTAACAATCACTGAAAGATTTGACTGCATCTTTATACTCAGAAACATTCGAATTCGCAACAACCTTTACCTTGTTAAGTTTGTTTTTATTCTTCAGTTTTGGACAATCCTTTTTCCAATGCCTTCTTTCCTGAGAAAAGGCACATTTATCTTTGCTCAATTTGGGCCTCGACTTCGATCTCCCTTTCTTTCCTTTAGTTTAGCTCTGCGAACGACCTCTAACTACCAAAGCTTCTACTGCTCCATTTGTACGTTCTTCCTTTGTCTTCCTTCTCAATTCATGACTGTACAAAGCAGTTGTAACTCCACTAAGAGACATAGCAACTTTCCCATAAATTATAGAAGTTTTAAGAAATTCAAACTCCTTAGGAAGGGATCCTAGCAACATCAAAGCCAGATCTTCATCGTCAAATGTCACATCCAAATTCATTAAATAAGTAACTAACTGATTAAAACTAGTGATGTGATCATTTATAGTGATACTCGGAACATAAGAGAAACGAAACAGTCTCTTCTTTATATAGAGCTTATTCTAACTGTTTTTCTTCAAGAATTTTTCCTCCAATGTGTTTCACAATTTAGATGCAGAAGTTTCTTTCGAGAAAGTATACTTTTGCTCTCTGGAAATACACATTCAAATTTTACCACATGTCAAACGATTTATAATCTTCCAATCTTTCTCCTTAACATCATCTGATTTCTTTTCTTCAATGGCAATGTCAAGACCTCGCTGAAAAAGAGCATCCTAAATCACACTTTGCCATATGCCGAAATGACCTATGCCATTAAAAATCTCTACTTCAGATATTACATTTGTCACAACAGTCCTTCCTAGAATAAATGAGGTAGAAGCTGTTGGTGTGGTCGTATCTTTAATTTCTGTCGTCTCTAATATAATTTCTATTTAATAGCTATCAATGCGGAATGCCAATAACCCAAGGAAAAATTTCTCTTATGTGGAAGATTAGACCACACTATAACCACAGAGCATACTAAGAAAAATCCTTGGCTCTAATACCAATTGTTGTGAAACTCCGGTTAATTTTCACCAATAATAACAAATTCGCCTTGAGCATTATTGCCTAGGTCAATAGAGCGTGAACGATTTTACTGAAAAATCACACCAGGTAAATTCTTAGAAAAGACTGAAGGGGTCACAAATGGTCTCACTTAAAACTTAATCTCCTAGACAAAATTTTCTTGGACATGTAATTTAATAACACAATAATTCATTATACCTATACCCGATAATAGCTATTAAATAGACAAATAAAGAATACTAGAATTTAACGAAGTTCAACCAGTTATGTCTACTTTCTCAAACACTACTAAATTAATATTTGACTATTTTTAAAAAATAATACAAGTGAAATATTACAAAAGGAGAGAGGGAATTTTGCCTTAAGGAAAGATAAACAATTTTGGGATGTATTTAACTAAGGAGCGGAGGCTCCTTTTATGGATTTAGCACCATTCCCATAAATTTTCGATGTGGGATGATGGGATTAGCCACAATTTTTGACTACTAAACATGACTGACGTGTTATTCTAAGTGTTTAATCTCAAACTTTGACCCTTTCAAAATTTAACATTCTTAAAGTGAAAAAAAGTTCAGTAATTCACCTTCTGTAGTTAATTTCATTTTTACAATATCATGAGACTTTTCTATTAAGATATATGTTATGATATTTTGGGCATTATTTATAATTGGACAGCTTTGATTATTTGAGGAAGATTATGATAATGAGTATTCTACCTTATATGGCACTCTTTGAAAACGAGTTTTATTTTTTTTAAATACTTTGGAGGCGTGAAGCCAAGTGAAGAATTACAAAAGAACCCCTTTACGGGTGATGTCTCAAAAATGACGGATCATAAAGGTTTTCTTGTCTCTCTCTCCATCTTAACTTCTGATACCTTCTTGGATTCTGGTCAGGCGAAGTAAACAAAGCTTCATCCCTTATTGTAACAGTCGATAGGAGACCGAAGTGGGAGTTTGAAATATCGTTCAAAGGCTGCATCGGGGAAGTTAGATCTTCGTTATTGAGTATAGAATGCGATGTGGGATGCCGTCCTTGTTGCTGCTCAAACCGGAATGATGAAGAATCTTCCCTCCTTGTAAAAGATTGGGGTATTCCCCTCCAAGCAAGTGATGCTACGACTTCAGCTTGGGAATTTGACAGACCATTTAATTGATTTGTTGAAAAAGTATTAATCCGATTGTTTGATATAGGGCTAGATGCTAGCTGAGCTAACGGAGATCCTTCGACGTCCAGTCCCGGCAATGGTTCTTCAAATATCACCGATTCATGCGAGGTAATATGAAAACCCAACTTTGCTAATCTATCTGCTGATTGGTTGAAATCCATGTGAATATGGTAGAAGGCTATGTTCTGAAATTTTTTTGAGAAATGTATTATTTTCTAGACAAAAGATATATATCTGGAGTCCGAATCTCCTTCTCCTGTGATTAGATTGACTGTGCTGAGAGAATCCGATAGCACAATTAGTTGTCGTATCCCTTTAGTCTAAGCTGGATTGATACCCGTCCAGATACCCCATAGCTCTGCCTATAGGGGCTGGCATATACCGACCTTGACCGTGAACCTAATATGCCAAAACCTGCCTTCCATAGTGATTAGGCCACCCGCTATTGCTATGCTCGATTGAGTGGGTACCGCTCTGTCGGTACCGAGTATATAGTAACTCCACTGGGGGAGGTTAATATTGATTGTGTTTTCTTTGTTATGCTGATTGGAAATGTGCCTTGCATAATCTCTATTCTTTTTATCCTGTATAGTAAAGCTCCTATAAACTTCCTGGACAATTGCTTGTATTTTGATTAGCAATGGTGTTCCAATTGTTGAGATAGCTCGAAAGATTTCCTCGTTTCTTATATTCCAGAGTGTCCAACAGGTCATTGCGAACCATATAGGCCAACTAATGTTATCCTGTGAAAAAGCCTTCATTAAATTAGTATAGATCTAGTTAGAACATGAGGTTTCGAACCAGAATTTTGTATCTAAATTAGGCCTAACTTCCCCCCAGATATTGTTACTCCAGTAGCAATTTCTGAAAACATACAGTAATGTCTCTGCCGAATTGCACAGATGGCATTGCGAGTTAGAGTTGATCCTTGTCCTTGTTCTTTTCGAGTTAGTCCATAGAAGGCCTTTCACAGCCTTCCATAGAAACATTTTGACTCTTTTTGAAACTCGAAATTTCCAAATTAAAATTCCATTTTGGGTCTTCTTGGTTCCAATCATTGTTGTAAGCTGCTATATAGGCTGTAGCAGTTGTCAAATTGCCTTTACTGGACCATCTCCAAGTCGATTTATCTTTGCCAAAAAAATCTTATGGAGGTGGTATAGCCCTAATTTCTTCTAGTCTGGTTGTTGGAAGTAGTTTAGCCAGTTTAGACCAATTCCATTCTCCTACAGGGGTAACATACAAGTTAGCAGTAAAACCAAACTCGTTCAATGGTATTGGATTAAGAACTTCCCTATAGAGCGAGGTATCTGATGTTGTCCAGTTGTCTTGCCATAACTTCACTGATTCTCCATTTCTCATGTCCCACTTGATCCCATCCAAAATCGTTTGCCAATTTTGTTGAAGATATCTAATTATATATGATCCTTTAGTTCTAGGAAAGCTTCTATACAGCTGCTCCTGTGTTAAGTCATATTTTGCTAGAAAAATTTGTGTTCACAACTTCTCTTTATTGGAGATGAGATCCCATGCCAGCTTTAGAACCAAAGCAACGTTGTTTTCCTGCATCTTTCGTAAGCGTAAGCCCCCCTTGTCTTGGGTTGACAAATGTCATCCCATTTGACAAGGTTCAATTTCCTTTCTTGATCATTACCTCCCCACAGGAACTTTCTACAAATTCTGTCCATCTCTTTATAAGTGCATTTGAGTAATGGAGTGGATTGCATTAGATAAGATAGAAGTGAGCCTAAGATTGCTTGACATAGAACAAGTCTCCCCACCATTGATATTTTGTGCGAATCCCAATTGATACTCTCTTCTGCAATTTTTCAATGAAAGGTGTATGTATATTCTTTGTGAATTTTCCGTGAATAATCGGTGTTCCCAAATAGTTATCTAATCTAGGAACCCGTGTTATATACAGAATATCACTCAATGCTTCTGCCTCATTCGTAGGCACATTTGGAGAAAGGTAAAGAGTTGATTTATCTGTATTTATTACCTGACCCGAGAAGTGTGAAAAAGTGGAAAGTACCTGCTGAATCAGCCTGGCTTGTGCTACTGAAGCCTTTGCAAAAATGATTAGATCATCTGTAAAGAGCAAATGAGAGAGTGGTATCTTATGCTTACCAAAGGTTAGAGGGGACCAAAGACCTTGTTGAACACAGATATTTATAGCATAAGACAACCGGTCCATGCATAAGACAAAAATGTAAGGTGATATTGGGTCACCCTGCCGTACTCCTTGTTGGGGTTTGAATTCTTCACCTCTTATGCCTT
>JAOTJB010000186.1:34420-46003 GCA_027123815.1 Erythroxylum minutifolium | reverse complement strand
TGCACTCAGATGATATATATATGACTTAGTCATGAATACTATAACATGTCTAATATGTACTGGGTTGCACTTCTTGTGTGTACAAAATAACTCCTTGAATTCATTTTTCTCTTTTCATATGATTAATGAGCACACACGCTTAATAATGTTACATCTGTTGCAATTTTTCTCTTTGCAGAAGAAGACCTTTTAAGTAATGTAATCAAACCTCAAGGGCAATAATGGAATAAATATATCGATACTTCAAGTCAAAGTGGCAATAAGTGATTAATAAAAGTGTTAATTTATTGTAATAATATATATGCAGATACATATTTTAGATTAATTTGTAAAATTTATTATAATAATAAATATCTGATTACTTTATTATAATTTATTATAATAATATATGCGCGATCTTCAAAACAATGCACAAAGCAACTTGTAAGTTTATTTATTTACTAAAAATGGTGGAATTTTTTGACGTAAAAAACTGCCTCAAAGTGAAAAATATTGACAGAGAAAAGCATCTAAAGGCTTACAAAAAGTGTCTAAAATAACATTTACGTGTCTAAGAAAACCGTCAAAAATATATGTTTTCGATGCATCTATGTAAATATATTTTTGACGATTAAATTTTCGACCCTTAGATGCATAAGACATGTATATTTTTTCGACATATCTATGTGTCTAAGAAAACCATCAAAAATAGGTTTTGTGACACTTGTTTTTTTATACTTTATAAAGTGTCTAAAATTATTTTTAAGACACAAAAAGGCGTCTAAAAACTTCACTTTTTGTGTCATTAAACTCCATATTTTATTGTAGTAGTTATTTTGATGTCACAACATAAATAGGAAATAAATACCAAGAATTTAGACAATATAAAGGCAGCAAATAAACGTGCTCTTATATCAAATGGAAGCTAATTCAATATTAATATACGCCATAATCATAGATAAACGGATACGAAAGAGATTGGTGTACCTCCTGCCATTGGTAGTCTTGCTTAGAAAATTTTAAATGTTATATGTTTTGGAGTTCTTCTAAGCTCTCAATCCCTTAATTGATGGCATATCTCATAAAAGTTAAAACCCATCAAGCATGTCGTCGACTAAGGGGTAGTTACCACAAAAATAAGAATTTATTTACCTACTAAAATAGTGAATGATAAAATATCTTTTGTGTTATTAAAAATACCTAGAAAGTAAGAAATATCTTACAATTAAATGACATGTTAAATTTATATTTTCTCTCTTTTGCATAGGATTCATCTTATAAAGCTCACATAATACTAATGGATCTTATTTTCAAAATCTGTTCCATTTCTAACATTTCACAAATTTTCAAGTTCTTCCTTAATGCTCCACATCAATGAATTTGGTGTCTTGCTGCAAGTTCCACATAAAGTTTTAGAAGTTTATTATTTATAGAAATCTTAATTCAAAAATATATATTTTTAGATCGTAAGTATATATCATTTATTTAGAATTTAGCCTATTTCTAATATTCAGTTAATCCTATTATTGAACAAGAAATTCTTGAAATTTCTATTGTTAAGGGTTATAAAGCTCCTGATTGTATCAATAAGAGGTGCAAATATGGAGATCCAACATATATAGTTTTGGGAGAATATTGCTTAAACTGTTGTCAAGAACCTATTAAAAAGAGAATGTTTATTTCCTAATATTTATGAGAAATGCACTTCTTGATCCAAAAGTTTTAGATTTACATTATCCAAATATACTTATTAGCAATATTGACAATGATATTTAGAGGCCAGTTATCAAAAAATGCATGCTCAAATTTTTTCAGCTTATTATGAATTGTTATGCCTCTTCACCTTTGCTTAGGGTAAAATATGAAAGAAGTCCTTTGGAAGCATGAAGACATCAAAAGATAACATATTTAATATAAAAAGTATTGTAAAGATGACTAACTTAAAATTTTCAATTGTGATTAAGAAGAGTGATGATAGGGATGATAATGACATGAAGAAAATTGATACGTGGTTATTCACATTATGGAATATTTTAACTACATATATATAGTAAGAGCTGTGGATTTTCAATTGTTGATAATCAATAAAGTTATATTCCTATAACATTAAAATGAAGTAAAATTCATACTTTTCAGTCATCCAACAAGAATGTAAATGTGAACTCAAGACTTGGGAATTGGCCTGGGAATTCTTTATTGAAAAAACATTAACGAAACATGATCTTCCATTTCGTATCCTGCCACCTTTCTTTTGTGCAGTAACTTAAGTTAGTAGAGGAGCCCTAATTATCTCTCCAAGATAATAGGTGACCATGTTTGTATTAACTACGACATCAGTTTTAGAATTTGTGTTAGACCTAAGAAAAGTTATGATGATTTTTTTATGTTTTTACTGTTACTAATTTTGTGGCAAGAGACACTAAATTCAATGAGAATTACTTAATTTTACGAGTAGGATTCACCAATTGGAGATTTAACTCAATTAATTTGAAATACTGAATTTTTTTATACTCTTAAATTAAGTAACAGTTTTTATGATCTCACATGTAATTTATTACAAACTTTAACATTCAAAATTTTTTTTTTGCCAAATTTGTTCTTAGGTTCTTTTATAATCTTTGACTTGTTGTGAAAATAATGTTAATTTTTACTAATAATAACAAATTCACCTTGAGCATTATTGCATAGATGAATAGAGTGTGAACGATTGTACTGAAAAATTGCACCAAGTAAATTCCTAGGAAAGACTAAAGGGGTCACAAACGGTCCCACTTAAAACCTAACCTTCTAGACAAAATTTTCCTAAGCATAATTTAATAGCACAATAATTTACTACAACTATACCCGACAATAGCTATTAAATAGACAAATAAAGAACATCATAATTTAATGAAGTTCAGCCAATTATGCCTAATTCCTTGAACACTACTAAATTAATATTTCACTATTTTCAAAAACTAATATAGGTAAAATATTACAAAAGGAGAGAGGAAATTTTGCCTTAAGGAAAGATAAACAATTTTGGGATGTATTTAACTAAGGAAGGGAGGCTCCTTTTATGGCTTTAGGAACCTCCACCATTCCCACAAATTTTCGATGTGGGATTGTGGGATGAGCCACAATTTTTTACTACTAAACAAATTTTCACCTTGACAAATTCCACTTTTTCAAATCTTTCACAAAACTCATCTTTAGTAGTGTCTTCAAAGCGCCCATCTTCAATTTTTAGCAATATTGATTAAGACCAAATAATGTTGAAACTTGACTGCAGCACCACCTTTATCAATATATCAGCAGGATTCTTAATGGTCTTAATCTTCTGAATTGCTACTCTGCCTTCTTCTATAACCTCTTGTACAAAGTGATAATGAACATCGATATGCTTCGTCCTTGCATGGTAATCCTGGTTCTTTGCTAAAAGGATAGCACTCTGACTATCACAGTGCACTTTAACATGCTTCTGTTGAACCCCTAATTCACCAAGCAATCCTTGAAGCCAAATTGCCTCCTTAACAGCCTTTATAACTACCATATACTCTACCTCCGTAGTCAACAAAGCAACTGTTATCTATAAGGTAGACCTCTAACTAACCGATGCCTTTGCAAGAATAAACACATAACCAGTAGTTGGTTGACGCCTATCCAAATCACTGACATATTCGAAATCACAATATCCGACTACACATTAAACATCTTGCTTATCTCGCTGAAATACCAAACCAACATCTACAGTGTTCAAAATGTACCGTATAATCCATTTCACAACTTGCTAATGTTCCTTTCTAGGATCATGCATATTCCTGCTCACAACCCCAACTATCTGTGAAATGTAAGGCCTTGTGCAAATTATAGCATACATCCAGCTACTAACAACATTTGCATATGGTACTTTTGGCACGTATTCTCGTCCTGCATCATTCTTTAAAGGCAAAGATACACTGAGCTTGAAATGAGGAGTGAATGGAGTACTGAAAGCCTTTGACTTTTCATTCAAGCCTAAATGTTTTATTACCTTTCTTAGATATTGTTTTTGAGTCAAACAAAGTCTCCTCAATTCCTTATTTTTTCTTATCTTCATGTCGAGAATCTTCTTGGCTTCACCTAGATCTTTCATGTCAAACACCTAATTCAACTGAATCTTCAATCTCTCAATTTCTTTTGGATTCTTTGAAACTATTAGTATATCGTCAACATACAAGAGAAGATAGATGTACAATCCATCTTGTAGCTTGTGAAAATACGCACAGTGATCGTATTTGATTCTTGTGTACTTTTTCCCCATCATGAACTTGTCAAATCGCTTGTGCCACTACCTCAAAGATTGCTTCAATTCGTACAATGATTTTTCAAGCTTGCACACCATATTCTCTTTTCCAGAACTTTAAAACCTTCAAGCTGAGTCATATAGATTTCTTCCTTTAAGTCTCCATGTAAAAATGTAGTTTTTACATCTAGTTGAACTAGTTCCATATAAAACTGTGCTACCAAAGCCAACAAAATTAAAATAGAGGAATGTTTTACAAATGGAAAAAAAACTTCATTATAATCAATTCCCTCCGTCTAAACATAGCCTTTAGCCACTAGCCTTGTTTTGTAGCGAACATTATTCTTATCAGGAAATCCATCTTTCTTTGCATATACCCATTTGCATCCAATTGCCTTCTTTCCCTTTGGGAGACTAGCTAACTTCCACATCTGATTCTTATGAAGGGAATTTATTTCTTCATTCATAGTTATCCTCCACTTATCTTCTTCTAAACTTCAGACTACTTCCTTATAAGTGGTAGGAATGTCATCATTTTCAATTGGAGAAGCATAAGCCACCATATTAACATAACGAGCAAGTACTTGAATATTCCTTTTTTGCTTTCTCAATGCAATTAGTAATTATTGCTGTGGAGTTTCTTGGGTTGGAACCTCTTCTTCATTCGGCTCCTCATTTACTACAAGTGTTTCTGCATCTGCTTCATCATTTGTTAGGGTAACAATTCTTCCTTCAAACTCCACCTGTTTTAGAGTACCATCTATCTGCTAAATATTTTTAGTTGTCACCTTTCTTAACATGGTAGATTCATCAAAGGTAGCATCCCTCTTGAAGATTATTTTCTTTAAATCTAGGCACCAAAGACGATATCCTTTCACATCAGAGGTGATCCCCATGAAAATTGCTTTCTTTGAACGTAGATCCAATTTTGACTCCTTAACATGATAATATGTAGTGGGACTAAACACATGTAAAGAATCATAATCTGTAACAGGTTTTCCAAACCATTTTTTCAAAGGTGTTTTACCACAGATAGTAGTTGATGGAAGGCGATTGATGAGATGACATGCATATATAACAGCCCCAGCCTAAAATTCTCTACCCAACCCAACATTAGACAATGTACACCGAACTTTCTCCAGCAATGTTCGGTTTTCATGTGCTACCACCCTATTTTATTGTGGTGTACCCCTGACTGTGAAGTATCTAACAATACTTTCATCTTTGCAAACTTTTAAAAATGGATCACTCTTGTACTCCCCACTATTATTTGTACAGAGATTTTTGATCCTTCTACCTGTTTAAGCTTCCACCATCTTCTTCCATTTGAGAAAAACTTCCAGCACTTCATCCTTACTCTTAATAGTATACACCCATAATCTCTAAGAAAAATCATCAATAAAGATCACATAATAGTGTTTTCCTCCCAAAGAAACTGTTTTGGAAGGTCCCCATACATCAGAATGAACATAATCCAAAATACCCTTCGTATCATAGATAGCAGTGCTGAATTTCACTCTTATTTGCTTCCCTTTGACACAATGCTCATAGAAGTCTAATTTGCAGGCTTGAACTCCTTTCAACAATCATTGATTTACTAATATCTTCAAGGATTTTTCACCTGTATGTCCCAAGTGCATATGTCACAACCTGGATGCTTCTAGCTCTTGATTATCATTAAAAGCTACTGTTGTTATACCAATAACTACATTACCTTGGTAATAATACAGGTTTTTGTTTCTTCAAACTTCTTTCATTACCACAATTGCACCAAAGATGATTTTTATTACTCCATTTGTTGTATTTACAGTGTAGTCCTTTGATTCTAGGACTCCTATAGAAATGAGATTCTTCGTCAAACTTGGCACATATCTAACATCTGTCAGAGTCCTAGTTGTTCCATCATGATTCCTCAAGTAAATTGAATCAATCTCATTTGTGGTGTAGGGATTGTCATTTGTAGTCTAGACAACTCTACCTTCTAGCTCTCTAAAATTAGAGAACCAATCCTAATTGGGACACATATGATGGCTACAGCCTGAATCTAACAGCTGTGGACTAGATGGGCTTATTGAGGATCTAATAATCAATGAAAGATCTGACTACATCTTCATACTTAGCAACATTCAAATTCGCAATAACCTTTACCTTATTAAGTTTGTTTTTATTCTTCAGTTTTGGACAATCCTTTTTCCAGTGCCTTCTTTCTCGAAAAAAGGCACATTCATCTTTGCTCAATTTGGGCCTCGACTTCGATCTCCCTTTCTTTCCTTTAGTCTAGCTCTGTGAACGGCCTCTGACAACCAAAGCTTCTATTGCTCCATTTGTACGTTTTTCCTTTTTCTTCCTTCTCAATTCATGAATGTACAAAGCAGTTATAACTTCACTAAGAGACATAGCAACTTTCCCATAAAGTATAGTAGTTTTAAGAAATTCAAACTCCTTAGGAAGGGATCCTAGCAACATTGAAGCCAGATCTTCATCTTCAAATGTCACATCCAAATTCATTAAATAAGTAACTAACTAATTAAAACTAGTGATGTGATCATTTATAGTGATAATCAAAACATAAGAGAAACGAAACAGTCTCTTCTTTATATATAGCTTATTCTGACTGTTTTTCTTTAAGAAATTTTCCTCCAATGTGTTTCACAATTTAGATGCAGAAGTTTCTTTTGAGAAAGCATACTTTTGCTCTCTGGAAATACACAATCAAATTGTACCACGTGTCAAACGATTTATAATCTTCCAATCTTTCTCCTCAACATCATCTAATTTCTTTTCTTCAATGGCAATGTTAAGACCTTGCTAAAAAAGAGCATCTTGAATCACACTTTGCCATATGCTGAAATGACCCATGCCATTAAAAATCTCTATTGCAAATATTGCATTTGTCACAACAGTCCTTGCTAGAATAGACGAGGTAGAAGCTGTTGGTGCAATCGTATCTTTAATTTCTATTTAATATCTATCAATGCGGAATGTCAATAACCCAAGGAAAATTTTCTCTGATGTGGAAGATTAGTCCACGTCGTAACCATAAAGCATACTAAGAAAAAACCTTAGCTCTAATACCAATTGTTATGAAACTCAAGTTAATTTTCACTAATAATAATAAATTCGCCTTAAGCACTATTGCCTAGGTGAATAAAGAGTGAACGATTTTACTGAAAAATCACACCAAGTAAATTCCTAGGAAAGACTGTAGGGGTCACATATGGTCCCACTTAAAACTCAATCTCCTAGATAGAATTTTCCTGGACATGTAATTTAATAGCACAATAATTCACTATAACTATACCTGACAATAGCTATTAAATAGACAAATAAAGAATACCAGAATTTAACGAAGTTCAACCAGTTATGCTTACTTCCTCAAACACTACTAAATTAATATTTCACTATTTTCAAAAAATAATACAAGTGAAATATTACAAAAGGAGAGAGGGAATTTTTCCTTAAGGAAAGATAAACAATTTTGGGATGTATTTAACTAAGGAGGGGAGGCTCCTTTTATGGCTTTAGGAACCTCCATCATTCCCACAAATTTTCGATGTGGGATTATGGGATGAGCCACAATTTTTGACTACTAAACATGACCAACGTGTTATTCTAAGTGTTTAATCTCAAACTTTAACATTCTTAAAGTGAAAAAAAGTTCAATAATTCACCTTCTATAGTTAATTTCATTGTTACAATATTAGGAGACTTTTCTGTTAAGATATATGTTATGATATTTTGAGCATTATTTATAATTAGACAGCCTTGATTATTTGATGAATATTATGATAATGAGTATTCTACCTTATGTGGTACTCTTTGAAGATAAGGTTTATTTAGGATAAAATCCTAGTCATGATAGGATTTAATTGACAACCTATTTTGGAGATAATGGCTAGCTAAGGTAGCTAGATTTTTGGAGATTCCATCGACTATTTTGCAATTGCATTGTTGCTGTGTTTCACATAATTTTTTGGGTTGTTTTGTGTAGAAAAAATGACTACAGCATAATGACTTAGTAGCTATAATTTTGGGTATCTAACAATATTTTTGGTGGCTGATATTGTGGTGATCCTATCTAGATTTATAGCTATGTTTTACTCCATTGGTTTCGTTAATTTTCTGGTCTGTCTAGATATAATTTTTTAGTGAAAAAGTCTAGGAGATGTGTGATTTGCCAACTGTAATTTCGATGATCTTGTGCTATCTTTTGTAGCTAATTTTTGGTGATTTGGGCAATCTTTTGTGGCTATATACTACGTACATTAACTGGGATTTTTTGATAGCTGCTTAATGAGTTCTTTATAAGGAACAACATGCAAATTTTTGGTTGTGTGTGTAGTTGTATTTTTATGGGGTTTCACTGGTGAAACAACCATTCTAACTTTGATTTTTGTTGCTATTTTTGGGAGGTATTGTAAAGATAACCTATATGTTTAGCAATAGACTTTTGTTTGATATGGAGTCTATCATATTAAATCCATCCATCGACTTTTATGTTGTTATGTGTTATGTGGGCTTTGAGGAAAAGTACACAGTAGATTTTTTTTTTGAATGCAGTCCATGGTGTAACATATATCCATTGATTTTTTTTGCTGTGCATGTGGACTTTAGGAGATCAATTGTTAAGTAAGGCAGAAGAATTTTTGTTGGAGAAAAATAAGCAGCCAATTGATGAACATATAGCAACTATGTTTTTCTCTGTTTTTGTGAACATTACACGATCTATCCATCATTATTGACAACTGCGTTGTTGTTATGTTTTTGGGATGAAATACATGTCCAATTGATGAGTATTGAAGTTGTTATGCGTGGGATTTTTTGGTGATCTTATCCATCTTGGGCAGGTGCATTTTCTATTTGTTGTGTGATTTTTTATGGGCTGTCTTGGTGTTGTTTTTGGCTGAAAAATATGTCTAGTACATAGGTTTCGTAAGCAGCTGTTTATTGTGACGTTTCGGAGATGAAATGTTGTTTTGTTTGATGCCTTCTTGGAGCTACTGTGCATGGATTGCTTGTTGATTATTTTTAGAGATTCATAGTAGATATTATTCTACCACTTCCCACACTTTCGGTTGATGAAGCTGCATTTTTAGGAGAGTTGTTTTCTTATCTCAAGTGTCTTTGTTTATGTTCTTATTGTTTCAAGCACTTGAGTTGTTTAATTCTTATTTTTATTACTAAAAATTGTTGTTGAAAATCCTCTATTGAGGTTACCACGAGGTGGTCGTGTTATTAGGAGTGATTTACTTTTATAGGTTGTGAAGACGAGGGATAATGTCAAGGGTTGGGTGAGTTGGCTCTGTAATGTCATGAGTAAAAATGTTGTTGTTCTTTAGTGAAACTGATTAAGCTTGATAAGGGCCCTGCAAACATAAGCAATGTGTGTCGAACTGCATTACCAAATCTCAGGTATTAATTTGTTATTTTACATTTAATTTTTCTATTTTCGTTTATGCTAGAAAAATTATAGCTGCTTTATATTAAGCAACCACAAATACAGTTCAAAGCAACTGCTGCTGAACCAGAATTTTGCAAAACCACATATTTTCGAATTTTCATTTTCAATTATTTATTAGAGTAAATCAATGAGTTATTACCACCGTTCTTATAAAAAAACTAATGTTTTAATAAAAAATATTGTTTAAGAATCCAAAATAAATATGAAGACCAGGAAATATATTTTAAAATAACGTAAATTCCATTATTGAAAGGTAAATTAAATAGGTTCAACAATGTTTATCACCCGAAAATATTTATATATTCAAGATAATTCAAAGTTGTACAACTTCGAAAGAAGAAAGGTAGAAGATAAGATAGCCAAAAGGACTGGTCTTTTACCCCAGTGAGTATCCTCTGTCCAATATTTGGATGTTCAATCCTATCTAATGTTTAAAATGACATCATTTTGGGCATCGCATAGGGTTGGACAATCTCTAAAATGCTCAAAACAATTGCGTTTTAGGCTTTGTACAAGGTTGGATAAAATAATATTGAACAGAGGATCTTTAACTCTTTTTACCCCTCCCATTAGGCCAAGCCCTTAAAGATAAACCAAGGATCCTTTTGCATGTCATTTTGGGTATTGAATAGAGTTGGATAGTCTCTAAATTATTTAAAACAACATCATTTTAGGCATTGAATACGGCTGGGCAGAGTAATATTGAACAAAAAAATCCGAACTCCTTTTACCCCTACCATTAGACCACGCCCCAGGTAAACGAAGGATCCTTTTGCTAATTATTAATTAGGTCTTCGTTTTTAATAGTGGAAGCTGTCGCGCATGAATATGAACACAACCGACTAGTTGGCCACGCTTTTTCTCATTTGTAGTCAAAGTCTCGTTAGCCTGATTTAATATAGTTTCTAGCTCAAACATATAATTAAAGCAAAAGTGATATAAAAACTAAATATCCAAGAAAGTCATCATAAGACCATTCTATAAATTTTATACATTTTAATTGTACGATCTTAAAAACATAAATATAACCATGAGATTGTCTCTTTACTTACGAAAATATTGAAAAATTTCTTACTGAAATATTTATAAAACAGACAAAATAGAATATGTTGTTATCTATACTATTCCAATTTAGTTAAATGATAAAATATAATCTCTTAAAATTGAAACATATAAGAATAATAAAATGCCAAGAAAGTCTTAAACTTAGTAAAAAATAATTGAGTCTTATCATTAGTGTTACCTAGGCTGGATTTGGATCTGCGGTGCGATGGAGATAAGTACTTATCTACCGCAGTTTTCAAATGCAATAACATGTTTGGATTTGCGGGCGAACAATCAAATGTTAGAAGAAAGAGCAGCGTCACAACAGAAATCAATAAGTAAAAAGAGGGTTGCGGTAGGAAAGTGCTTTCGTGATAAAAATTCTACTTTTTATTAATAACCTTATGATAATTATTATTTTTCGTTATATCCTCAACTAATAGAAAGCAAGTCCAACGTATCGTCTTTTTCTTTATTTTAATTTAATATTTTACTATTTATAATTTTAATTAAATAATATTAAAGATACTTAAATTTATGAAGTATCCCAAGGACATCTTGTTACTATAGAATTGTAATTTAAATTATAATTTTTCAATAATATAAATAAGCATATATCAAGGAAAAGATGATGATGGATATGTTATATATATATTTCTCCAAATATATCCCCTACTAATAGTATCTAAGTAAGGTGAAATATTTTATTTATTTTTATTTTTATTTTTATTTTAATTTAATAATTTAATATTTATAATTTGAATTTATATGACTAATAACATATTTTTATGAAATATTTTATTTACTAAATTTATTTTATTTATATTTTTTATTT
>JAOTJB010000184.1:153839-166375 GCA_027123815.1 Erythroxylum minutifolium | reverse complement strand
TTCATAATTAGAATTAGATAAATTAAAACTCCTTTTAATTTATCTTTAATTATCTAATTAAATAATTTATAATCATAGATCAAGATTAGCATCTAGTAACACTTTATAACCACCCAAATATTTAAAAATGTCAAAGTAGTTTTGACTAACATTTTTGTGCAAGATTTTTTTGTATAATTTAATCATTTCATCAGACAATGTTTTGATTAAACATAGAGCATGGAATTAATGTCAACTTTATTTTGAGTACAATTATATTAGTTCATTGTCATTAGTTATTGATTCAATTAATGAAATCTGTAAACTACTTATAAAATGTCATTCCATCTTGGCTAAGAATTTTCCTAATTAATATTAACTAATAATAATAGAACATTCTCTTTAATTACTTTAGGGTGATGAATCCTATCTTGAACACTTAATTACCTCCATATAGTTCATGCTACATCCAATGACTACCGAATGAGTTGTCCATGATTAAAATAAGTCGTAAGTAGTATAAAAACATAGCAATCCATATATAAGATAACTTTGGAAACCTCAAGTCAAAGGATTAATTATGCAATCATCACTATTAAAATTTTCGTAGACATATAAGTCATGTTTCAAATGAATTTCTTATATCGGGTCAGTTTAGTAAACTTATTCTCTAACAACTACCCTACATTTGTTTAAGTATCTTCATAATTTAGCCTATGAGATAGACTGCTTCTTTCACAAGGAAAAACATAACGTGTGCTAGTCTTTTTATATTCTATTAATGTCCAGTCTTAATAGAATAATAACTAGGAACAAGTTAGAGATAATACATAAATGTATTATGAATCTCATAATTATCATCTTATCATAATTTCATTTGGAATTTATAATTATCTCATAGAATTTATCATATACATTTAAACATGTACAAGATAAAGAATGATTTTAAATTATTTTTCCAACAAACTGCAGTCAATCAATTAGCTATAGGGCATAAACCAACACGTATAACTTTTTACTTCTCTTCATTATTTTTAATAGAATTATAAAGACGACACCAACTTTGCCAAATTTTGCTCTGTCTTTAAAACTTACTGAATATCAACTTGCTCAAGTGGACCTTTGTTAGAACTAAGGCATAATCCAACTCCACAAGAGCTCAAAGGTGATTGAGTGTTTAACATACACTTTTTATCTTCTTCCTTCAACTACAATTCTTCCAAAACATCTAAAGGATTGGAAACTTACCATATATCATTGCTTTCTATGTTAACTTACCAATAAGGTACTGCTATGTTTTCCTAACCAAACAAAGAATAATTATAATTTATTTATCTAGTCGTTAACTAGGATGAATGAAATTTTCTAAATTTAATATTAAAGTTATGTGTAAAGTTGGTAATATTAATAAAATGTGAATTTGTTTACAAATTACTCCTTTATTATGGTAAAATGATGTAAATAAGTGCTTTTAATGACTGGGATGGTAACCATATCTCTAGTTGAGTTAAGATTTTAAAACTCAAAATGTGTACAGCTCTAATATTAGAATTCTAGCACTAGATAAACATGCCAGTTTTAAGACTAAATAAGGAAATTGAAGTATTTTGCAATTCCTAAAAGTCCACTAGTGTATTGTTATCCAAGATTATGATGCATATTGGCCATGTAAGTTTAAGGTTGCGAAACTCCATAAATGAGCTTCAATTACAAATAAAGAGGATACCAATTCTACATATAAGTGTACCCTATTAGTATTTAACATCACCCCTATCTCCAACCAATGACTTTTTTTTTCTTGTTCTTTTACAGCAATAAATAGTTTCATAAGTGTTATAATTCCTTGATCGGGCAAGAGTATGTTATCATTTATCAAGAAATATGGATTACCTTATAAGTAGAGTTGTCACCAATAAGAGGAGTAAGAAAAAAGAATTGTCCTGCAAGTGGAAACATCACGATAAAATTGTAGAACAAGAAACATAAACTATATAAATCATAAGGATAACTTCACATAGGTTCACACTAAACAAAAATTAGAAAATGAAATATGAAGGTTCCAAATTTATGAAAGAACTAATCAACTCTATATGCAAAAGTGTAACAATTTCATTTAAGAGCCATATGCACTATAATCATAGTGGAAATAACTAAAAAATAGAAATTATTGTCTCTTACCTATAAATTCATATATAGAATTATATGTGTCGTTCAAGTTTATCAAGCCTTTTCTACATAACTCTCTTCAGGTCCCAGTTTGGTTTCTTTAGATAAATTAATGGATCCTAAATTTATACCCCAGATTATAAATAAAGCAAAACAATATCCTAAGAAGATATATATATATATATATATATATATATGAGCTATCAATGTACTACTACATGAAAGTGATGTTTGGGGGCAACTGTGTATCTCTTTTTTCTCTTATGATGGAGGTTCTACAGAAACAAGGTCCTCGAACTTTGGTAGCACTAGTGGAGCTATTTTACCTTTTTAAAGCTCCTTTTCTTAAGGAACATAGTTCCTAAACTTCATACTAGGATTATTGAGAGGAAGATTGAAAGAAGGGGAATTACAAATTAGGCATGTTAGTATAAACATCACTAATATACAAGCCATGCTCACCAAACAAAAATATTTACAACATTAAATAAATTAAGACATGAATAGATAATCTTTCTTCTTTTTCCTGACATTGTCTAAATTGGAGGTTTTAGAATTGGGCATAAGACAATCCCCACTTGGATGATGAACATTAAGGGGAAGGAATAGACAACAACAAAGGAAAACACATGTACAAATATAGAGGTAAATCCGAGAGGGAGCAAACTAGATAAATGTCGGAGCTACACGAGGAAACCATAGAAGAGGAGATATAAAAATAAAGGAAACCAAAGGAGAGGAGAAAGAAACTAATAATGATGTAATGTTTTATGGTTAACTACCTTTTTAATAATTTAATGTATTTTTTATTAAATAACAAATATTATACATGACACCACTATTCTACGTGGCAACCATGTGGAAAAAATAAAAATCTAACTTGGCATGCCACATCATTAACGTTAACGAATAGCTTAATGTCGAGTATTTTTTTAAAAGATTGAAATTTTAAATATTTTAATGCCACTTTTTAAAGTTCGAGTCATTATTGCAATTGAGTAAAATCAATGATTATTTTTACAATCAACCCAAAAAATAAGTTGAGGTGTGGGTTTAATCAAGAAAGTAAGGAAGGACTTGTGATGAAACTTTTAACCCTTAAATGTTTTTCTAACCCATACATACCAAACAAAAGATATAAGTGAAGCAAATCATCCTGGAAACAAACGCCGAATGCATCACCTAAAAGGGCATCAAATTTTTTGGAATTTTAAAACATACTTTTATTTTTTTAAAAAATTAAAATTTATTTTGTAATATTAAGTTTTATATAAAATACATTTTTTTAATGTCTATGAAATTATTTTGATATAAACTCTTATGTAATTGATTGTTGCATAAATGAGAAAGTTCATATAGTCTAATAAGAGCTTAATCAAATTGGACTTAAATTATTCATTTTGAGATCCCTGTGCTAGCTCAAGGTTTATATTTAACCATTTAGATGGCAACTATATAATATTTCAAAATTCAAATTATATTTATTTCCTTGTATAGATAACGTTTTCTTTAAGGAAATAAAATCATAGGAAAATTACTTCCTTTCTTGCAGGAACCTCTTTAGTAAACTTTCCTTATTAAAATCTGGGAGGATCTTACCTTTTCAAAAAATTAGCTCCGGGAATTTTTTTCCAGCAAAGATGATATTGAAAATCCAAAGTCAACTCAGAATTAAGATGAATCAACGACTAGTTAAAGAAATTGACTACTTAAAGAAGAGCAACAACATTTGTGAAGTAACGAAAATACAGACTCATAAAACATTTGAGCCATATTTATATTCTTAAGATTCATATCATTCTTATTATGCCTTAGAAAGTGAAATCACTTTATCAATAGAGAAATTGTTATTTGAGAACTTACTTTTGATTTTACATTTTATTTTTCTGTGAGCTTTTAGAAGCTTGTTATACACTTTGAGTATGGAAGGTTGGAGAACCTTGAAAAATATATACTTATGAGCTTGGATAGGCTCGTCAGATCTAATACTTGGATTCTTATAGTGAAATACTCAGGTTAGATACTTGGAGACTGGATGTAGGCTTTGTTGTTATCCGATCTAGTATAGATCGAATGCGTCATTCCTCTCTCTCTTTTTAACTTTTAAATTTCCGCAATATATTGTTTATGTTTTCAATTTTGCAAGAGGCTAGTTCTGTTTTTAACTTGCAAAAGGTTCTTTTTAGTTTTAACAGGTGCCTTCTGTTTTAAATTATTTTAACAAGATTGATCGTTTAGTAGGCTCCTATCGTTTAACAGGCTTCAATCGTCTAATAGGTCCTATCATTTAATAGGGTACTATTGTCTGATAGGCTTCTATTGTTTTTAAATTTTAACAGGCCCCTGTCTTTATACAAATTTAAAATACTTCGCAAATTTTTTACACACAATTGACCCCCTCTTATGTGTGTTTGCTTTATCATTTGATATCAGAGCGAGGTTTCACATTTATTCTGTTTTATAGCATGTGATAGATTATGGCAAACAACTTAAGAAGCCTTGAAGGACAATCTATCTCAAAGCATCCTTACTTCAATGGAAACAATTACTACTATTGGAAAGGGAGAATGACCATCTATCTTAAATCGGTGGATATCAAAATCTGACAAGCTATCAAAGCTAGAGCTATACCTCTTGCTACTGACAATATAGAAGTGTGGACTGATGTTGGTAGAAGAAATGCACAGTTGAATGCTAAAACAAGACATCATCTGATTTGTGCACTATCTCTATAAGAGTATGAAAAGATATCTTACTGTTCTACAACAAAAGAAATGTGGGATAAACTTCAAGTTACTCTTAAAGGAATGAATGAGGCAAAGAAACATAGAATAAGTCTTTTAATGCATCAATACGACACTATTTGCATGAAACAGGGAGAAACAATAGACGAATTCTTCAAACATTTCAACAATGTCATCATTGCCTTGAAAAACTTGGGTAAGATATATCCAAATGACAAGCTGGTAATAAAAATTCTAAGATTATTACTAAAGGAATGGAGACTAAATTGACAGCTCTGGAAATCGCAAAAGATCTCGATACAATCTCACTTGACTGGTTAAGAGAAAACTTAATAATGCATGAAGCCAAGATTAGGCGAGATGAAAGATCCTCATAGAGAAGAGGAATGGCACTAAAAGCATTTGATGAATCAAATCCAACAAATGATGATGAAAGTGATACTGAGTTGCAAATAGATGGAGATGATGAATTCAAATTCATGGTCAGAAAATATGTCTACTTCTACAAAAAGAAGCTCATAAAGAAAAGAGAAGAAAACAAGAAAACTAGAAATAATATGTTCCTATCAAAAGGCATCAACAGTAATAGCAATACACAAACTAATCAAATCACATGCTATCACAGCAAGAAGCCTGGAGACACAAGACCAGAATGTCCTCTTGTTCAAAAGGACAGGATATAAAATAGAAAACCCAAAAAGCATGATATGACTATGACTTGATCAAATGAGGATTTTAATAACTTTGAAGAAAAAGAGCCTGAGGAAGTCAGTAACGTTTGCTTTATGGTCGAATCAGGAGATGATGAGGTATATTATTCTAACTCTGATATTGAAATTGATGAATTGAGAGATGCATATTATGACTTATATGATCATTACAAAAATTAAGAGTGCAGTTTTTCAAAAAGGTTATGAAGTCAAAAAATAATGATGAATAAGATTAAATTATTAGAATTGGAAAACAAAGATTTGTTGTCTAAAGTCATATCTCTTGAAAATGATAATAAATAAATAGTTTTTGAAAAAGAATGCTTGGAACAAAAAATAATTTAGTTAGAAAACTCATTACTTGAAAATGACTATGCTAAGATAAAACAATTAGAAAAGAAACTTATTGCTTTAAAACTCGAAAAAGAAAAATGTGCTAAGAAAATTGTTTCTCTTGAAGAAGATCTTGCTAATTTTGTTAATGAAAGAAACAATTTTGATGCATTACTTGAGAATGGTAAATGTGTTTTTGATAGGGCTAGAATAGAATATAATGAAAATAACAATATCAGGCTATGCAAAAACTTCTTTATTAAATCCAGCAGTAGTTATAGCCAAAGCAGCAGGAACCTGGTAAGTGGAAAAAATCATAACAACTATCATTTATCTATTTTGTGTGATTATTTTGGTAGATATGGTCATAGTAGTCACTCTTGTTACTTTTGAAAAATGAAAAAACCATCTCAAATATATGTTTGGAGACTGAAAGGTCAAACTATTAATGTGAAAGGACCCAGAAAGATTTAGGTACCTAAAATGAGATAATACACTCTGCAAATATGCTTCAAAAAGGAGTCAAAGGAAAATCAATGGATAGTTGATAGCAACTGTTCAAGACACATGACAGGTGAAATATTGCGTTTCAACTATATTGAAAGGAAAGACGGAGGTAATGTTATCTTTGCCGATAAAAACAAGGCAAGGGTCATTGGAATTGGTAAAATCGGTGATTTTAACTCTGCTTCTATTGATAATGTTCCTTTTATTGATTGATTGAAACATAACTTGCTTAGTGTAAGTTAATTATGTGATAAAGGTTACGGAGTTACTTTCTATGCTTCATATTGTGAAATAATTGACAATCTTAATAATAGTATTGTATTCGTTGGTCCTAAAAATCAGAACATATATTGTCCTCAATTGGAAGATATTTTTTCTCAAAGTGACAAGTGTTTTGTCTCAATAGAAAAGGATTCACTTATCTAGCACATAAGATTTGGACATGCTAGCATGAGCATTTTATTAAAATTGTCCAAAAATGAGTTAGTAAGAAGACTGTCGAATTTAAAATTTTAGAGAAATCAGGTTTGTGAAGAATATTTAAAAGGAAAACAAATCAGAAGCAGCTTCCCTCCTAAAAGTATTGTGACTACTAACCAACGACTTGAACTCGTGCACATGGATTTATTTGGTTCTACTAGGACTCAAAGCTTTGGTGGCAAACATTACGGTTTTGTTATAATAGATGAAATTTCTAGATTTACATGAGTTTATTTTCTATCAAATAAAAATGATACTTTTGAAGTCTTTGAGAAGTTTTACATGAAAGTTCAGACTGAAAAAGTGTATTGCATTACATTGATTCGAAGCGATCATAGAGGAGAATTTGATAATAGAAAATTTAAAGACTTCTGTAAAGAAAATGGTATAACTCACAACTTCTTATACCCAAGGACTCCTCAGTAAAATGGAGTCGTTGAGAGAAAGAATAGGACTCTCGTAGATATCACCAGAACAATGCTATGCAAAAGTTGTTGACCTCATGGTTACTAGGCAGAAGCCATATCCACCGCTTGTTATATACTTAACAGGTGTCTCATAAGACCTATTCTGAAAATGACCCCCTATGAGCTGTGGAAAGGAAGAAAACCAAAAGTTGTTTACTTTCGAGCATTTGGCTGCAAGTGCTTTGTTCTAAACAATGGAAAGGACAACTATGGAATGTTCGATGTGAGATCAAAAGAAGCTATTTTTTAGGCTACAATACCATTAGTAAAGGATTCAGATTATATAATAAAAGAACAAAGAAGATAGAAGAATTGATACATGTGGTATTTAATAAAACATTACCTTCGACAACAACAACAAACTCAGATGATGAAAACCATCTATTGATACCAAAAAATACATCAGAGGATTAAACTACACCTAGAATACCTTCAAAATTACAAAATCAAGAAGGCCTCTCTTAAGTTAAAACAGAGCAGGCTCCTTTATCTCAGCAGGAGCCTATGCAACAAAAGACACCGAGAGAATAGGGACGTCTTGATACACTTTGTTTCTCTCATCTCACAAATAGAACCAAAGACTATTGAAGAGGCCCTTACTTACAAAAACTGGGTTTTAGCTATGAAAGACAAATTGAATTAATTTGATAAAACAAAGTCTGGAATCTAGTACCTCGTCCTCAAAATAAGTCAATCATAGGGACTCAGTGGGTATTTTGAAACAAGCTTGATGAAAATGATAAGGTGGTAAGAAACAAAGTTAGATTTGTAGCTCAAGGTTACAATCAACAAGAAGGTAATGATTTTAATGAAACTTATGCATGTATTGCTAGCTTGGAATCAATTAGAATTTTACTTGCCTTTGTATGCTATAGAAACTTCAAGTTGTTCCAAATGGATGTTAAAAGTGCATTCTTAAATGGTTATATTAAGGAAGAAGTATTTGTTAAGCAACCCCCGGGTTATAAAGATGAAAACCATTTGGATTACGAGATGAAGTTATCCAAAGTTCTGTATGGTCTAAAGCATGCTCCTCGAGCATAGTATAGGAGGTTAAGTAACTTTCTGGTTGAGAATAACTTTGAAAGAGGAAAGGTTAACAAAACCTTATTTATTAAAATAAAGGAGAATGATTTACTCATAGTGCAAGTATATGTTGATGACATAATATTTGGTACTACTAATCCATCCTTCTATAAAGAATTCTTGGCATTATTGTAGGGGGAATTTGAAATGAGCAAGATGAGAGAATTATCATTCTTTCTTGGATTATAAATCAAACAAATAGAAAAAGAATATTCATTAGCCAAGATAAATACACAAAGGAACTATTCAAGAAATATCATTTTGAGAATGCCAAACCGATGGGTACCCATATACACTGGAACTAAACTTGATAAAGACGAAGAAGGCAAAGCTACAGATAACACAAAGTGTAGAGGAATGATTGGATCACTATAGATCACTATTATATCTTACAAGCTCAAGACCATACATTATACTCAGTGTCTGTCTTTGTGGAAGCTTTCAATCAAATTCAAAAGAAAGTCACCTTCAACTAGTCAAAAGAATCTTTTGATATCTCCACGGAACTATAGACTTTGAACTATGGCATCAAAAACTTATTCATTTGATATAGTGAGCTATTGTGATACAGGTTATGCAGGTGATAAAGTCGATCGAAAAAGCACAAGTGTTCATTGTCAGTTTCTTAAAGGATGTCTAGTATCTTTGTCCTACAAGAAGCAAAATTGCACAATGCTTTTGATGACTAAAGCAGAATACATAGTAGTTATTAGCTGTTGTGCTCAAATATTATGGATGAAGCATCAACCATAGGATTTTCTTTAAACTTCTCTCAATATTCCTATATTATGTGATAATACAAGTGTTATAAATCTTTCTAAAATCCCTATGGATCATTATAGGATTAAGTATATAGAAATCAAACATTATTTTCTTAGAGATTATGTTTTAGAAGACACCGTTGATCTTTTGCATGTTAGTACTAAAAATGAAGTAACTGACATTTTCACCAAGCCATTCTCTGAAGATAGATTTTGTGTGTTAAGAAAAGAGCTTAGAATGTACAAATTCTCTGATATTATTTCTGCATGAATATTCTCTGCTACTTGTCTTTACATTTCGTTTAGCAAGAACCTTCTATTTTACTCCCTCAGAAACTCTCTTTTGGTTTAGTAAGCTCCATCTAGTTTAAAAGGCCCATTCATTTTAGAAGGCTCCTCTCAGTTTAATATAACAAAATTACACATGAACTAAAAAGGTAATTCCCTTTGTTTTGTCATTATAGCATTTAAAGACAAGAGCGAAGTTCTGACAAGTAGCAGTACGAACAATGTATGATTTTTATGTATGGGAGAAAGAGTATATACCACGGTGAAATTTGTAATTTTTGCTTAGACTCATGAATCCTATGATTTATATATTGATCACTTCTCCTAATAGCCTTAAAATTTTATGATTATTGTTTACAAATAATGCTTAAGTTAGGATAAAATTTTTGTTTAAGTTACAATTCATGAGAGAGATAAACATGATTAATGTTTTTCATTAAATTACTTTAAGTATCTCGTTGGTTTTGTTGAATTAAAATGTGCAAGACTTAATGCATTTTAACAACCATATGAGCTTTTGAGCCTAGGAGTATTCATCACATTTGTGCTCATATACTTTTCTTTGTGATGTTTGTTACCAAACAAAGCATATTTATGCTAGAACTGGCTTTTGGATACATGTTGAGACTACATTTTTTATGAATTTGGGCATAAAGATAGTAAGAGCATTTAGGATAACCATTGTTGATCTAAACAAGTCTGCCTTACTTTTTATCCCTAGAAAACCAATTTGAGTCGTAATCTTTCTTTTCTTGTATACTAACCTTATTACAAGCTAATTTTACCCTTGTTTTTGTTGATGTCCTTAATAACATTGAGATTCTAAATTTAAGGAATTGTATCAAGTTTATTTGCATAGGATTTCGACTGTTGTCACGGAAAGTAAATTAGTTTATTCAAGTTGCATTGTTTTAATTTTCATTTTTTATATAACGGGGAAAAGTATAAGAAAAAAGAAAAAAGAAAAGGTGAATAAAAAGGATGTTATTTAAATCAAATGAGTTTTGGATTAAATTGAGTTAAAACTTTCATGGATAAGTTTCTATGATTTCCTTCGTTTTATGTAACCTGAAACTTCTTTTTGTCATACTTTATCTAAGGTTACGTTACAACACTTATAAAATCCTTTAGTTTATTCATTAAGATCACTTTTTATGGTAGTAAAAATATTATTCATAAGTAAGCTTATAAGAAATAACTCGTTATGCTTTAATTTGAAAGCTCAATGAATCCTAAATATTTTGAGTGTATAAAGTGAAATCCAAGAGAGGGTGTCAAATGTTGTTTTATTTGATTTGATGGAATTAATGAGATGCTATATTTTAGTTTTAACAATGTGTCATATGAATACTTATTCTCTCAATTATTCTTTTATCCTATACCTTTGATGTGAATTAGCTTTTGAGATTTTTTGGATAACATGAAATAAGATCAGAAGTTGTTATGAGGATGATTAATGTATTGAATTGATGTATACTTGAGGACAAGCATGAGTCCGGTGTGGGAAAATTTGATAAGATGTTACTTGGTTATGTTAATTGGGACTATCTTTTTTGCTTGGGCTATATTTTGATGCTTAGATAGGGAAATTACTATTTGTTTTGCTTAGGGAGATGACAAGGGGAGATTGAATCAAATTGGATTATTATTAGTCAAAATCATGAATTTTGAAAAAACAAGTGAACAGATTATTGCAGTAAATAAGGCGAGATCACGCCTAACGTCAGATTCACCTCAAGAGCTTGAATTCAATTAAAAACTTATTTCCAACCCTATTATGTAGGGATTTTGATTTGTTTAGATATGAATCTTGACAAGATAGGATTAAGGTAGGTTTTGAGTAAGAATAAAAGGGAAAAACACATCCAGTAACTTTTATACATTATTCTCTTTCGCATTTTAATAGTTTTCTCTTAATCTTTTATCTTTCCTTCTATTTTTAGTGTTTGAACTAAAACCATGTGTAGCTAAATCCAAACTTTCATATTCAATGGGATTCAAAACTCCAAAGTTAACCTTACGAAGTTTTGTTCTAAACTTAGGTTCATGTTTTAATTCAAGTATTTCTTGTTTTATATTATATATTTTATGAATAATTAATATTGACTGATTTGACAAGTTAATTTGATTATTCTATAGCTATTCATGAATTCAGTGATCTGTAATTATCATAATGGATTGGTACAAGTAGCAAATATGTTATTTATGAAGTTGCATATTTAACTTACGAGAAATAAGAAAACTAAATTAAATAGTTATAGCTATCTCAATAATCTAATTTATGATTTAAGCATTTTTACTAAGCTTATTACTATCATTTAATTGATATAAAATGCTATCATACCCAATTAATTAATGGTAAGTTTTATTTAAAAGTTGGGCTTGAATTAATTAATTTAGGAAAATTTAAAACTTATTCTCTCGAGTTTCTTTGGAAGGTTTTATTTTATATTTTGCAAACGTAGCTATTGATATTCATCCCTTGTCACTATCAGTCATATGGATTTGTTCCAATTGATTCAATTGCACAGAAATTGGTGGGTTGCAAGGAAATGGGTGAAGAGGTTCTGAAATTAGTAGAATCTCAAGTTCTTGCTACTGTCTAATCTTAGGAAACATGAGCATCTCTCCAAGAACATTATGATTAGTCTTACAAACATGTTCTTGTAGTTTCTCCTAACCTAATGAGATTTTTATGGTTTGCTGTAATTTCACTGCTTACAACATAAAGGAATTCAGATGCATAGTGTACTATTGTCTTTTAAGTTTTTATTCTTAACCTTGAGAGATTTTTGTGATATGAGTATGATTAGGACGAACCAAGGAAATTAAGAAACAAATAATAAAGTTCTTAAGATTGATCAAAAGATAATAATGGCTTTTTATTGCAGCGTTGTGAATCCACTTGTTGAAATTGATTGATACAACTCATCCACATTTCATTCTTTTTGTTATTATTATTGCATTTTACTGATTGATTCTTATAAATTTTGGGAAGCATGTGATACCCGAAAT
>JAOTJB010000183.1:20429-30961 GCA_027123815.1 Erythroxylum minutifolium | reverse complement strand
ATAAGAAAGTTATGAATTATCAAATATTAAATTAGAAAATATTTATATCTTTTTATTTAATATTTGATAATTCATAACTTTCTTATATCGTAATTATATGTTGTTATAATTTAAAATTGTGACATAATATATATATTTAAAAAATGGTAAAATTTTTATAAAATTTATGACATATGGTATACTTATAACACTTCAAAGACGAGAAGAATTTAAAATAGTTTCGAGTAAAGAATTACTCTTAACAAACTTTTGATTAAAGTTATTTAAGAATGAATCTTCTAATATTATAATTTAGAAATAAAAAAATTATGAATATAAATTTAGATTAATTAGAATATAATGATCTTAGAAAAAAAGAACTATTTTCAAAAGTAATAAAAAAATAATTTATAAAAAAGCTATAAAAACTATTTATAAAATATATTCTAGTTTTAATAAAATAATAGTCATTTTCAATATAATATACTACACATATTTGTTTTTATAAATCAATTACTTATATATTATTTTGGAATTTATATATTAAGATTAAAGTGATTAATTCATTTTAAGATTCATATAAATATATATGCATAATGTATATATTGTCTAAATATAAAAATAAAATAAAAGAGTTTAAATGCATTAAGATTAACCATCATATTAATTAATTTCTTTTAATATGTGTAATAAAAATATAAAATTTTAAAATGATTATATAATAATAGATATAATATGAAAAGAAAATAATATTTACACAACTACACAAGTAAAAAAATCAATAATAACCAAAAGTACAATAACTGCATCAATTAAAAGTTTTGTATATAATTTATAAAAACATTAAAAGTTTGAAAATATTACATCATAAACTTTTATTAACATATCTCTTAAAAACCATTTTAAAAAATGATAATTTATTAAACATGTAAAAATGATATTTAAAATAAATTTATTATACTTAGATAATAACTTTTTTACATTTACATTACAATTAATTGTTACAATAAAATTACAAAATTAAAATTAAATTCACTTATTTGTACGAAATAATTATGGCCAGTTGGCAACATTATCATTGCTTCATATTTTTAATAAATATATATTGATTCGTATTTTATATTTTATATTTTATATAAATATTTTTGTATGATTTATAAGTAATTTCATCTTACACTTTACTATAAATGATTATGCTATAATTTATAATTTATAATTTATGAATTTTAAAAATTCAATTTTTCAAATTCTCTTAAAATAAATATATAAAAAAAGTAAAAATATATTAAACGACCAGGCCGATTGAAGCCTGACGGGTTGATCGTATTCCAACCTACCTTCCTGTTATATAGCATCATTAAGAATAACGTGAGCAGAGGCTTAAAACAAAATTAAAGAATAGCTTTTCCAGAAACTCATACAAGGGAATGATTTATAACTGACAACAGACCGGAATCCCCATGTAACAAGAACACTTCCAGAGGAACATAAGGAGAGTTCAATGAGGATCCAAACCTATAAGTTGGTTGTAATATTTTACTTCCCTTAGCACACTGAACAGTTAGAAGACGCGGTCCAGTTCTCATCTCCCAGACCTACATGAATGACCAACATAAGATAAAAGAAAAAGAATCATTCTATGAATAAAATCTCAAAACAAGAACATTGGATTGCAGTAAAATGCAGTTCTTTACATGAGTGGTAAGCTAACTAATACATAGAAAATTCTCAGCTAGAAGGAAACAAGAAATCTGGCAAGTCAGGTTTACTACCGACTATCTTACACCTGATACAACTGCTATAGTATTTCAAAGACGAGATTTCTCGCTATTGATCTTAAACAACTATTGCATGGAAATATCCAGTTAGAATGTTCCTTCTACAAACCATTTGGCAACTCAATCCCCACATTCTTTTTTGTTTTTTGTTTTTTTTTTTAATCAGACACCGCATTTGGAAAGGAAAGAAAAGCAAACTGTAGATGACGATAATAGAGGGCATGGCAGGAATCAGGAATAAAAGAAAAGCAATCTAACAACCAAAATGAATAGCATGAGTCTATAAAACATATGGAAAAAGATTTTAGCACATGAATTACAAGGATTAACCTCAGCTGGGGAAATAAAAAGGCATTGCACCAATTGATAGAAGAAACAGTCCAATGCCATTATTTGACAGAGTGAACATCAAAGAAAATAAACAGAAGTAACTGACAGAATTTGGAGGAGGAATTTTTAATCATATCTGACTAATAGACATACATTAGAACACTAACCCTAGTACAACTTCAGAAATAAATTTATACAGATTTGTTAGATCCCATGATTTATGGGATACTTTATCCTAATTTTATGGACATCATTAGTATTACATTTTATGGACATAATCATACAGATTATGTTTTCCCACACTCCCCATCAAGCCGGTTAATAGGCATATCTGCAAGTTGACTATGTGGAGATACCTAAGGTGTGCAAATCAACGTACTCTCCCACTTCTCCTCGATCAAGTGTTTGCCAACTTCGACGTGTTTTGTTCTATCATGTTGTGCTGGGTTGATAAAGTTTCTGCATGCAAATGGATTTCCTCTGGATTATGCATGAATTAGCTAATCACACTAACTGCAAATGCCATATCTAGTCGTGTGTGAAACAAATAAATGAGTTTTCCTACTAGGCGTTGACATGATCTCTTGTCCACTGTATTATATTTCTCTACTATTCCAAGTTTAATATTTGAATCTATTGGAGTACTTGCTGGTTTGCATGCTGTTTTACCTGTTTCCTTGAGAAGACCTATGATGCATTTCTCTCGGGAGATAAAAATGCCCTGTTTAGAATGAGCAACCTCAATCTTGAGAAAATATTTCAATCTCCCTAGTGCCTCGAATTCTTTATACAGACGTTAAGACCTCTTTCTCTTTAACATCATCTCATCTCACAATTATGTCATCAACATACACCAAGAGAATTGTGACTCCTCCTGTAGATGAGGGTTTAATCAACAATATGCGGTCCCCTTGGCTTTGTTTGTATCCCATAGGCATCATAACTCTTGAAAATCTTCCAAACTATGCTCGTAGTGATTGTTTGTTTGTACAATGCTTTCTTCAATTTAAAAACAATATGAGTAGCCAATTTCTTTCCATAACCTGGCAGAATCTCCATATAAATCTCTTTTTCTAGTTCTTAATGTGAAAATGCATTTTTCACACAAAATTGTAATTCCCAACTATACTTAGCTACAAGTGACAATAAAATTCTAAAAGTATTCAACTTTGCAACTGGAGCAAAAGTCTCTAGATAATCAATTCCATAGGTTTAAGTATATCTCTTGGCTATCAACCTTGTATCTTTTCTATTGATCCACCTACTCTATATCTAACTGCGTGCATCCATTTACATCTCACCAATTTCTTCCCAATCGACAGCTTCACCAACTCCCAAGTTTTATTTTTCTGCAATGCCTCCATCTACACATTCATAACTTGTTTTCATTTCTCATTGAACAAAGCCTCAAATAAGGTGGTTGGTGTTAAATCCTTAAGTCCTAATTGCGAAATTGTGCGAGCATTAGAGAGTTTTGACCAATGTTTGATACTCGAGGCGATGGAATAAGGCAAAAACTTGTGAATAGACAAAGAAAATAAGCATTGTCGACGAGTTGACATGCATTGGTGTAAATTGGAGAAAATCTTTGGTGAGATGTAATATTCGGATGTAAAACCAAAAGATAGCTTGAGATGGACCTTGGGCTAAAGGTTAGCTAGATTATACGCATGAGCCAGACATGTGAGAGTTCTAAGGACTTAATGTGCTCAAATAGGTTGATCACGACTAATGGCTTGCCATGGGTAAGCATTGGATTGGACCAATGTGATATGAAAGGCATTGGGCTTGGATGACTTATAATTAACGAATAGAGATCAAAGGGAGATCTTAGAAGATGAGGCAGATAAGATCAAAGTAAATATACATCAGTTGTAAAAGATAAAGATAATGTAGGAGGATCAACTGAAGATAGTAGAGTTCTTTATAAATATGGGTGCATCATTCATAGTTAAACATAATTTCTAATATTCTTAGTTGTGATGTAGCTAAATCTTACTGGAAAAAAGACCTCTTTGGATTGAGATGTCATCCAAATGATTAGTGTGATATAATCTGAGAAGGATAGGATAGAGGTGATCTAGTTAGTTCAATTCAATTAAGATTCTGAATTGTAAAACTAGAAGTACCTATAAATAGCTTATTTTAGTCTTGCTCTTAGGGAAGAGAGACAAAGGGGAAGGGAACACATTGAGGACAACATTCTTTTATTTTTTTTTTAAGAAGTAATAAAGGTTGATTTTTATCATAGCTCTTGTGTGTTTATTGTTACCTATGATTATTTAATACTTTTGTAATATTCTTACCCGAATGCGAGAGTTAAACACTTTGAGAGTCGTGACACATACGAGAACAAGATTTTATTGGTCAACGATCATGTGAGAAGGCTGAGTCTTGCTTTAATGGACCTAAGTGAGATTGTCGTGCAAAGGAATGCGCACAACTTCGGTATAAGTTCAATGTCTAGAAAAACCTTTGTAACAATAGGGATGGTAATGGTGTTTAGACTAATAGGCTTTGTGTGATGGTGAACAATTTTTAGAACAAAAAAGTGTGCAAGAGGATATAAAGGTCTTTCTCTACTCTCTCTCATTCCTTTTCTAATAGCGATAGGAAAATCATAGTTATCATCACTCACCTGAAATTCAGTTTCATTTTGTAATAAAAGAATAGAAATTGTTACCTCAATCTCAAGATTTGGGTTAGACTCTTGGACTTGCATAGATTTTGTAGCAACCTTTTCTTCCTTGCAAACACTTACCCTTTTTGTAAAAAAAATGTGCTAGAGGATATAAAGGTCTTTTTTTGCACTCTCTCACTCCTTTTCTAATAGCAATAGGAAAATCATAGATATCATCACTCACTTGAAATTCAATTTCATTGTGTAAAAAGGATTAGAAATCGTTACCTCAATTTCAGGACTTGGATTGGACTTTTAGACTTGCATAGATTTTGTAGCAACCTTTTTCTTCCTTGCAAACACTTGCCCTTTACCAAATCTCATGATTTCAAGAGCAAAATCTGTTTTTTCTTGAGGATTTTCAATTGTAAATGCATTTCAAAATTCTTCAACTGCATGTTCAGGTGGTGCAATTCAGATGGTGTTGGTTAGGTGTAAATACGGGATAGTTGGATGCTCATTTTCTAGCATGAAAAGTGGCAAGTCAAGTAAGTCATTATCCTTATCTTGTTGAATTCTCCCCCAGAAGAGAAGGATTTTTGAAGTAAGACTCATGCTCATGAAAAGTAACATTCTTTGAGACATAGAACTTCTTTGATGCAGGGTGGCTTGTACCCTTTTTAAGGGGATAAATATCCTACAAACACACATCTTATTGCCCTTGGATCTAGTTTCCCTCAATTTGACTATGGACATGGACAAATGATATGCACCCAAAAACTCTAGGAACAAGATTATTAGTAGTGTGTAGAGGTTAGAAGGTTAAGAGTTTTTCCATGGGACTCTTGAATCCTAAGATCCTAGAAGGCAAATGAACTATGAGATGAGTTGCTATAAGAAAAACTTCCCTCTAAAACGATTTAGGCATATTTTTTTGAAACATAAAGGCTCAGATTGTTTCAAGGAGGTGAAAGTTTTTCGTTTATGCTACCCCATTTGATGTGGAGTATTAGCACAAGAGGACTCGTGGACTATCCTTTCCTTTTGAAAGTATGGAGTTAGGAATGGATTAAACTAATCCCAAGTATTACCTGACTAAAACCTTTGGATGTGGACTCCAAATTGGTTTGGAAGAGCATTACTAACTTCGAATTTGTGTTTGAAAAGCAAAAGCCAAGTGACACGAGTGCAATCATCAATGAATAAGACAATCTATCTCGCCCCACAGACATTAAGAATAGGAGAAAGTCCGCAAATATCACTATGAATGAGATGAAAACGACTTCTTTTATTACTAACTGGAAATGGTATATGCTCGTGTTTAGCAAGTTCATGCACTTCATAATAAAATTTTCAACATCTAAACCTTTAAACATAGAAGGAAATAGAATTTTAATAATCCTAAAAGATGGATGTCCAAGTCGACGATGATGAAGCCAAAGTTTTTCTTTATTGGATGAAATAAGTTCTAAAATAAAGGAATGAGATAATTTGCCCTTGAAAATGTTTGACTGACTCCATGCTTCAAGGTAGTAGAGGCCATCGATTCTTTAGCATGTCCAATCATCTTTCCCAAATCCTTGTCCTAAAATACACAATAACTTTGATGAAAACTACATTGCAACATAAATCTTGAGTTAGTTTTTGTATGAAAATAAGGTTTGTGGATAATTTAGGGACATAAGGAACATTTCTTAGGGTTAGTGAAGGACTTATTTTAACATCTCCTGCACCTGCTACAGTTGTCAAAAAGTCATCAGCTATAGCTATTTTTCTACTACTAGGACATGGACATAGGTGGAAAAAAAGTTTGGTGAATGAGTCATATGGCTGGTAGCTCTGGAGTCCATGACCTAAAAGTTGGCAGAGGTTGTACGCGAGACATTTAATCTAATAAAGAATGAAAACTCACTTGAATATGCCAAAGAGCAATTAACTGATGGGTGTTTAGGGTTGCTAATAAGTTATCTCACCCTCTTAACCTCTTCTTGGCTATGTCTACTTGGCTCTTGTGGTGCTAATTCACTGATTTGTGTTGCAACAACATGGACTTAGGCTTTGCTCCTTGACTACTCTCCTTTCTGTTCCCATTGTTTATTTAATGAAGGCACGCCATATGCGTGACTAGGTTTTCCAATCTCAAAATAGGATGCTCTTTTCATGTTTGTGGCCGATTTATTGGTCACTAGCCACCATGGTTGAGTTGTTCATAACTTGTGATTCAAGTATGAGTGTTCTTTTACTTTCCTCAGTTTGAATTAGTGCCACAACCAAATTAAAACATGGTACCTCTGGTTTGCCAAGAATCTGGATCCTTGACAGGACAATTTGTTTTTACTACTTTGCAGAGATCGAGTTCTTGCCATAAGGATTTCCATTGGTTGGCATATTTAGTGACTATTTGGTTTCCTTGTTTTGCAGCAATTGTCTTCACTTTAACTTCTCCCTATCTTTAGAATAGCTTTGTTGAATTGAATCCCAAATATCCTTGGCAGTATTCAAAAACTTGCATGTGTCTCTAATTTCAGGAATCATAGAATTCCATAACCATGCCATATCAAACTGAGGATCTTTTGGCTTAGGTCCAATACCTATCATATGACTAATCTTCCCTTTTTCTTTTAGCACTATACAAACAAATTGGGACCACTTTAGGTAATTTTTCCCATCTAATCCATATGCAGCATGTATGCCTTGGAGTTCTGTAGGTTGTTGAGTATAGTGTCTTCTTTACAACTTTCGACGTCTCCAAGGACTAAAAAACTTTTTTTAGGCAATTAAGGCCTTTCACGGGAAGTAGAAATAACCAACATGAAGGCTGGCAAAGATACTCCGTTTTGATATCTGAATGCAGAGTACAAGAAAAGGAATCGGAAAACAACCGAAGGTTTTAGTTCTAGAAAAACCTATAGCTCTAATACTATGACAAAATTTGAAGGAGGAATTTTTTTTCATATCTGACTAATAAACATACATTAGCTTTATAAACACTAACCTTTGTACAAAATAGGAACTATATTTGTACAGATTTGTTAGATCCCATTGGGATATTTTATCTTAATTTTATGGGCATAATTAGAACTAGATTTTATGGACACAATCATACAGATTACATTTTCACACAGTAACTTATAGAAAGGTCCACTCAACTTTGAGTTTCAATAAAGCAACAGTTGAATGATCAATTGGAGATACTTAATTGACCAAACAAAACATTGGATTAGAACAGAAAATCGTTTTGAATTAGATAATGCGTACTTGTTCTGCATTGCTATTGGCATCATTACAATTTGGATTGAATTTGCCGACAAAGACTTACAACTTGGACCTCTCAATTGCCAAGATATCCACACGAAGTAATAAAAGTAATTGAATGTTTAACAACTAATACTCATTGTAAACGATCTCTTTCTAGATTTTTAGCTTAGTTCCTAGCATTTTCTATATTCACTTCATCTACTTGTTGACAAATTTTCGATGCATTTGATTCAAACCAATATTGATCGGAAGGAAGTGAGAATGCTTTTGGCATCCAAGAATATCTAATGTAATTCAAATACATTCATATTTATGGACAAACCATGGTTGTAAGAGTAAATAGTTAATGTATAACATAATTCTTATGATCCATGAAGACAAAATGAAGCACTAAAAGGCAAGAAAGCTAGAAAGAAAGCTACCTCAATTATTCCTTTCCGAGGTGCATGAATAGCAAGGCACAGGCAATAATCACCTTTTGTTAGTTCATAATGCGAGGAACTTGCACGTGCACTATCCTTATGAACTAGCATCTCCGTGAATAGACAGTTAGCATCTCGATATCCCTGACAAGAAAATCTAACAATGGAGACAAGATAATTGCACTGGAAATTTATTAAAAACATAAATGGTAGAATCTAACCTTCCAAAGTCGCACCACCACAAGAGCCTGAGTGTCCAGGAGCAATATACGACCAAGTGAATCAGTTATTGCAGCCAATGTTCCACTAGGTGATAATGTTAGCTTTTCGCCTTTTCTTGGATGATCCATCAAACATGTTAATGGAGAAGCTGCCACAAATTATAGCTTTAGGAAATCACCAAAAATTTCTCTAAAAGAAAAAAGTTTTGGAGAGCTTTTATTTAAGCATGTTTACATATACAACAGAAGCTAGCTTAATAGTAGCTTGTGACAAATTTCTCCCGTTGTCTATGGGTTTATTAGATAGCGAAACAAATTCCATATTTAGTTAAAAATTAACCTAGGTCTCTACTTCTTCACATGCATAAATCCACTCTAGAGAACACACACACATGTGAACTAGTTGCAAAGCGAGAATGAGCAAATGAAAAGGAAAACTTTAAACTAAGTGAAGAAAACCACAGTAATAAGTGCAAAGGTTGTAAACCCAAAGAAAAAACAATCATAAATATTGTTGTGAAGAGTATAAATGACAAAGAGAAAAGAGAAAAAGGGATACAAGATTCACTAGTTTAACTACAAGAATTATAGCCAAAGATACAAAGATTATAGCTGCGAATACAAAGATCACAGATACTAGGAGGTGTTATTGATTAAATTGATCTCATAATATTAATCCAATAAAGGTTGATACTAATATTCTTAAACAGAATACCTAAAACGATTTAATATAATGTCAAACAGAGGTGATTTATAGCCTTTTTTTGGTAACAAAATATCAAGTTAGTAATGTTTTACTCGTAATTAATTCCTTAAGAACATTTCAAAGTTCAAGACTAATTGCAAGTGAATTACAACTTAATCTACTATCCACTTTCAAGCAAAAGCAAAGAACAAATTAAAAATGGAATACTTAAAGAGCAACATGATCCAATTGATTTGACAAAATCAAAGCTTTTGATGTGCAATTTGACCCAAGAAAAATTGATCATATGAAGAGATTAACTGTGAAGCATGTTGAAGATTGAAGGAATTGTCCACTGGAAGAGGATTTTAACCTCTATAGGACCTATTTGGGCAACATATAGGATATTAAAGTAATATTTTTCTATTGGATACTCATAATACTAATAATAAATCAATTAAGTTAAAAGATCCTAGCCGCTCACCCTCAAGTTAATGAATGCTTTTCGTTTCTAGTTTGCATGTGGGTACTTCAAATGACGATGTAAGGAGCCCTTTTGAAATAGATAAATGGTTTTGTATTTTTTCTACCTAATAGCTATTAAACACAAAATGTTTGAATATCTAGGCATTGCCAATTTAATGTTTAAAGAGCGAATTGGCGAGTGAGGAGGTGCTAGTGATTAGAGTATTTCAATGAAGCTACTTGTTCTAGGGCGATATGGTGATGCATAGTGCTCAACAATGATGATATATCTATCTGAGATAACATCAATGTCAAGGTTTTTCTAGAGTTTAATTGTGTAGAGAAAGAAGGTTAAAACAAGACATATGAGGGGTGATTCTAGTAAAAGAGCTAGAGGAGAAGAGTATGAAGAAGTAGCCAATGGTTGAGAAGAGAATTACAGAGAAAGCAGTGACTAAGTCAATAACAAAAAGAAAGGAAAAGAAGCAATTTGACAAGTAGAACATAGTAATGATGCAGCAATCTTCTTTAACATAGAAAACAGATTCTAGAGATGATGGGTGTGGTTTTCAGAAATATGGCTTTAGACTCTAATACCATGTGAAACTAGAATAAATGAGAAAGCGTAAAGAGAAGAAAGAATACAAGATTTGCATGGTTTTATTATGAAGCTTAAACCCATGAATACAAAGATACTAAAATATGCTATTGACTAAGTTTAACCAATCTATTGATAATAGCAGCAAAATACAAGCTAATGTTAATATTTCTTAA
>JAOTJB010000181.1:0-23202 GCA_027123815.1 Erythroxylum minutifolium | reverse complement strand
CTCCTTTTGACTTTGGTTAAGCCTCTTCCTTACCAAGTTTAGCTCACAATCTGTATTAGTTAAGTTATAAACTTTTACCTTTTTAGGTTCTTTGTTTATCCTTATCAACTTCTTAAAGCAATTGTATGATTCATTATGTTAAATATATAAGCCCAAAACTCTACCCATAGCCTCTTGGAATCATTTCAAATTAGAAAGATAATTGAAAAATTTTAATGGTGTTATTATTCTTTAAATTCCTAAATGTTTTAAATCTCTATAGGAGTATGATCAAAGTAAAGACTATTATTTTTCTTTTCAAGCCATAGGTGGCTTATAAGGTCCCTATCTAATTTCTTTCTCATAGAACTTGCTCCTTATTTATTACTCAAAGTAAAATAAAGAAATTCAAGTTTTAGATCTATCACTTTCAGGCCTAAAAGATTGGACTTGAACTCCTTACCGGGTTTCTTAAGGCATAGTTTTGCTTCTACTTCAAAAGCTAATAATGTATAGTTAGAATATCCTATAAATAAACCTAGAACCTAAAGAGATCTAGATAAGCTTCTTAAGGAATCCTAAAGTGATGTTCTTTAAAATACAAAGTTAGAGGCATCTATAAAGTTCACATATGAGGTGCTAGCTCTGTATATTTCCATTTACAAATGAATATATTGATTAGTAATATAAAAGCTACATATCCCAATCCTACTAAGATCATATGATACCATAATAAAATCTCTATAAAGTCTCTCAGCAAAGATGCTACTCTTGACTGTAGACTTCCATACTACATATATTACTATGATTATTAATCTTAACCTAACAATAGAACTAAGTCTTATAGTAATCATTCCCTAGCATATATTCTGTACATTATCCTTTATATATGCATATATAGCACAAAAAATACATGAATTAATGTATGAAAATATTGCATATACATTCACGCAATCAACATATTCATCCAATCAACAACCTTCATTTTAACTATTTTGATCTTCCTCATATTAAAATTTTATAAGCTTTCACTTGGTATCGACAAGCTATCTTGTTTCTCAGGACAGTCAAAAGCAAATTAGACTGACATGACAAAGTAAGCAATCGGACCTTTTTAGTTGTGTGCTTGGATAGTTCAAATGAAGTGTTTTCAGCAGGATTTGGAGCAGCAAGATCCAATTTTGAATTAGAATAACCAATTGTTTTGAACTTACCCAATAAAACCAGAAATCAAGGTTAGACGATGAGCACTTTAAATCAATACCCAAGTTCCTGCACAAATAAGTAGAATGTTGTATCTATAGCCATAAATCAAATTATTTCAATGCATCAAATCCTTACATGCTATACAAAAACCAATCGTCACTATTGAAATGGAATGATAGTAGATTTCAATACTATAAGCGGATTTCAAACAAGTATAATTATGCTCTTACACTTGCTATTCACTACTATATATCATGTCATCAACACCAATTTACATAATATAAAGTTGACAGAAACACATCCACTAAATTCTAATCCCTAAAGTCTCATGGTTTTGCATAAATTCTAATCCCTAGCTTACAGAGGAACCGATTTTCAGCAGGCAAAACATACTATATATTGCATACCCTAAAACTGCTCATTACAAAAATATATAATATATATACCTAAATCAGACGGTGACGGTGAGGAGAACCCAGACGGCGAGGGTGACGGTGAGGAGAACCCAGACGGCACAGTAGACGGAGAGGAGGGAGATGCAGACGGCAACGGTGAGAAGGGAGATGCAAGCGCAGACGGCGACGACAGTACGACGTGGCAAGGAAAGGAGACGATACGATGTTTTCTATTTTTACAAACGACTAATTTGAATTTAACAACAGAACACAAATATTATCGGTAAAGGACCGACGTCACTTAAAATTATCGACGGATATGTTTCCGTCGGAAAAATTCCATCGCTGTTTAATTGCTGTAAGCCTTCCCGCCTGATTTACTGACAGTTGCATTATTTCCGTCGCTATATCTTGTCGGTAAATTTTTGGGAATGTTTTTCCTCCATCTTTATCGATGAAAATTTGGTCCGTTGCAAAATTACATTTTTTACCACAGATTCACCGACGGATTATGAATTTTCGTCGGTAATTACCGATAGATTGTCTTCCATTGGTAATATTCCGTTGCCATCGTATATTTTTCTTGTAGTATTACCACCTTGAGTTTAAGGAGAGATGTTAATGTATAACATATAAAAATACTTTATAATTGTTACATAAATGTAAAACGTATATATTATTGTAACACCCCACTCCTGTTGGACCCGAACCCGATATCGACGGTGATATCTGAGTCCGTGCCTCACGAGGGTGGTGTGCTGCATCACTAAACAATCAAAAGTCGGTATAATTTTTTTTAAAAAACCACACACATAAAGTACAGAAAATCAATAACCAAAACGGTCCACTTTGTTTTATCACCAGTTGATACAAAACAATGTAATTAACCGAAACTTTTATTGGCCATCTGGGCCCATCTCAAATTTAAAAATACAAACATTTCCAATATTTCAAAATTTACATTTATTCACCACTATACTGGGAAAATGTCATGAATGCATGTACAGATATTTTTCATGTACAAAAATCACTGTTCACGAATGCATGGGCATGAGATGTGTTTTCCTAATTTCCCCAATTGATCTCACGTGTACCCGTTTCTATGGTTCAACCCTTTGTATGAAAACGGGATGTTCCAATTATAAAGTATTTTTTGTATATTATTGTATAAATTCATGTATAAATACTCCTTTGCATAATCATTTAACACACACACATATATATATATAGACACAATAAAGAATATTTTTTTCAAAATTGAATTTCCATAAAAATGACTAGAGCCTAATAACTGATGAAAATTTCATGATGATGCCAAATTAGACTACATATCTACAACAATGCTTTTTTTATATGTTCATTCTAATTCTTTTTTTTATCAGTGAAAATATAGAAAAAATAGCCTTGGCTTCAAAATAGAGATATAAAACGTACGTTTGATGAATCCATTCTTACCAATCCGTTCCCAGAACTCCCAACTTTTGTAATATTAGTTTGTTCTCGTAAAATTTTTCTGTAATCAATGGGAACTCGTCAATGTTTTTAAAAAAGATATGATATTTTGAACTGGTTTCTCAATTTTATTTTTATTACAAAAGCCTCATTCCACCACCGCCACCTTCCACTGGAAGCATCAACGCCAACACCAACACCATTTTTTACAGGTGCCTCTGTATCCCCCCGCCTTCAATCCCACCCCATCACCATCATAACATATTAACACCCCACAGACATTGCCACATAACCACTGCTACCATCGCCACCACAACCATAAAGAAACATTATCATTTTCAACATTCCATAAATCTGATAAATATTTTAAAAATTACAAATTTTAAACACTTATTCCATAAATCAATTAATTAAATAAGTTATTTTTTCCCTATTTTCTTTTATAATTTTAAATTACAGGAAACTTTTAAAAACATAATAATACCACAAAAGTTATAACAATCTATAAAACTCGTCTTTAAAATAGTTACAAGCAATCGGTTAAAAATCTGACGACTAGAAAATGCTACAAATAGTTTATATGATACTAAATATTGGGTTTGGGTGTTTCAGCTCGTTACTTTTTCACTTTCCTTTGTTTCATAAGAGTTGAAATATCGGTACCTGGCATCCCCTTAACGGTTCGTCTACTTTGGGCTTTTAGTCGAACTAGTTCGATGTGTGAACTCACTCTTCAATTCTCCTTTCTGTCAAACTTTTCGCTCCGATGGTGACCCGAAGTAGCTTGTACTTCACGGTTAAGACAATGACTAAAAGCTAAAGTGTAAATGACACCAATAATGAGACTTCGTCAACCTTGGGGCTTTGACGTTGGTTCTCTCCTTAATAACCTCTTTGTTGGTTTCACACATCACACATGGCCTAATTACTCGGAACATCAAAGCATCTCGTCCCATTCATCTACGTGTTTAGGACTAGGACTAACCTTAACTTTTTTTCCTCAAAACTTAGTTTACCTTCTTCGCTTGTTACAACTTACAAAAGAAGGGATTTTTGGTCAACGCTTAGTTTACCTTCTTCACTTGTTACAACTTACAAATGAAGGGATTTTAGGCCAACCCAAACATTCACTCAAATTTTTAGAAATAATTATTAAAAAAATATGCGAATTCACTAGTAAAATTATCATTAAAAATTAATTGCTATCATTCTAATTTAAAATTTTTCTTTTTATTTAAAGAATATCTTTCTAGTTGCTCTGGAGCAATTAGGAGATTTTATAGAAGAAATACGGAGTTCTGTTTCTAGGGTAACATGTCACGAGATGATAGTTCCGCTTATGGAATCAAATTAATACGTTTTAAGAAGAAATTGTTGCATATTAATCACATCGATTTTATAAGTATCATATCAAATCCTATCAATCGAATCGCTTTTTCGAGAAATACTATTCGAAACATCAAAGCATCCCGTCCCATTCATCTACGTGTTTAGGACTAGGACTAGCCTTAACTTTTTTTTCCTTAAAACTTAGTTTACCTTCTTCACTTGTTACAACTTACAAATGAAGGGATTTTTGGTCAACCCTTAGTTTACCTTCTTCACTTGTTACAACTTACAAAAGAAGGAATTTTAAGCCAACCCAAACCTTCACTCAAATTTTGTGAAATAATTATTAAAAAATATATGTAAATTTACTAGTAAAATTATCATTAAAAATTAATCTCTATCACTCTAATTAAAAATTTTCATCCGATCAATCGATTTCTTTCTTGGTAAATTGACTCAAAAAAATTAAATCTCTAAAAAATATGATTAAATAAAACTTGTTTACCTATTGGTTAAGAACAAAAATTAGAAAAAATAATCAATTCTTGTTTAGGTATTTAGTATCTTTGGGAGAGGACCACTCTAAACTTAGTGTAATGATTAGAATGATATTAAGAACAATATCTCATTTACCAGAGTTCTTATATATTGAAACAAAAGGCGTGTTATAGAAAATCAATCGGCAAAGGAAACACGTTTCTGGTGGACGTCACGGCCACGTGCAGAATCAATAGCTCCACGTTGGATTCCAAATGGCAGATCGTAATTTGCAAAGAACGTCAAGCCCAAACTCTTTCCTAACTGTCCAGATCTAACCTTCATAAATGAAACATCCTCAGAATGACCAAATGAAAGCCACTTGCCGCAGGCTGTCTACGCATGATCTGATAACTGTAGGCGCTGAAATGTCACGTGTCAGCATCAGGTTCGTCTGTGGTCGCTATAAAATCACCCTCAATCCTCATCAATGCCGACCCTTCCCACATTTTTAGTTTGAGAGAAAAAGAAAGAGACGCGCTTCTGTTGGTATTTACCGGCGTTCTCTAATTCGCTTGGTGCAGGTCGGGAACTGCTTGGCTTCTTCGCCAAATGGCGAGATGCGATTAGATAAGATATTGTGGAAGCAAATCGGATCCCGCCTTGCATCAACTGAATCGGAGGCCGCGGTAAAAGTGATTGACGGGGGCTTGTCTGTCCGGCGACATTCAGATCTCTCAGGTTCCCACTTTGCTTTATTGGTTTCTAACCAACCATATATTCCGTTTATGTTTATATAACTTCTGGATTGTTCTCTATTGATCTGACTGCACTAGTTTTTTTTTTAGATCTGGTGGAGTTTTGATGTATATTAGATCTTATAAGTACTAGCTTCCGTTATTTTCTTATCCACTTTAATTGAACTTCTCGACTGCGAGCTTCGATTTTGGTGAAGTTGGTGTAGTATTTATGTAGGACTCAATAAATATGTGTGCACCCGAGCGATTGAACTCATTGCAGTAATACTGAGCCAATAATATGATTTTCTGACGGTGTCATTATTCAACTAATTATGTTTTCTGTTTTAGTATGGTTCTCTTTAAGTGAATGTATTATTGCTGATTAACCAGCTCCAGATTTATCTCATAATCTATCGCCATTGCTGTATTTCTGTATAACTAGAGGTATTAATTCAGAATGGGAACCTTAAACCTCTTCGCCGTTTTTCCCTAGTGACACATCTATTTCTGCATGGGGTTATTTTTTCTGTTAATTTCTTCTCCACGAAAAGTAAAAACCTAAAATATATTCGGTGATATGTCAACACATATCACATAATTCACTGTTTGGTTCAACCCATAGACATAGTTTTGTTGAGTAGTAGTCATTAGACTAACGTACATGATTGTTGCTGTTATTACTAATTTAAGGTAACTTGATCTACGTCGAATGGTTGTCGTAGGGGTAACTGAACTTCGCAAATTGTTTTCATGTGGTTCATCATAAAGACTGCAGCTGATAAAAGCATCTTATCTGAATTTTGAAAGCTCGAGGTTAGAGAAATACCGGGCAGATCTAGTTAATGCCTAATAGTGGAAATGCTCCCAATAAGAAGATTTTAATTTGCCTCCATCAGTGTATAGAATGTCATTTTGCCCTTGCTCATTCTGTCACTAAATATTTGGCGCCACTAAACCATAATTCTGGACCTGCCACGGAGATAGATATTGGTTTGGAAGTTAGCAATGACTGGCTTTATATGGGATTGCATGTTATGAATTTTCATTTTCTTTTAACTTCTGTAGTAACCTGTTTCTGTGTGTTCCTTACATTAGAAAAATGAGTTGTTATTAACTGGAAATTCAGTGTAGAGCATCACTTTGGTTTCATCTTTGTTGTGAATCTTCTGGCTGCCTAGGTAGGCTTTGGTAGTCGATTGTCTTCTACATTTATCATTTGAAGTATTACAAAATAGGCAAACGATTAAGAATATAAGATTAAGCACCGATGCTGTTATTTACCTATCCAGCTACCCCGGACGCTTGTTCATGTGCAGTTGGATAACTGTTTCATCATATTTGATTAATGAAGTGTATGATGTCATTAAGTAGCCTGCAGAAATATTCACGCCTTATTTGTCACTCTATCTAAAAAGTCAAAGTTAAAGGTTCCTTGCTTTGCGGCATTTTCGGGTCATAATGTACGCAATTTTGTTTTTGTATTTTTAGAACGAGGTTGTTTTTGTGACTTATCTGTGACCTTATTCTATCTATGTTTTTTATTTCTCTTATCTTAAAATGTTGTTTTTTCCCTTTTTTTTTGGTCAGTTTGTTTTGTAAATTAGTTTCTTTCGTCTCTATTCTGTTGCTGTAATTTGTATGCTATTATATTTGTCTTGTGAAGCACTAACATATCTTATATTATAACCGAATTCCCTCTTTGTTCTTATTCCACGCATTAAGGTGGAATATTAATAGATACTATATTTCAAATGCTCGTAGGTTGCCTTTTAAAAAAATGAATTTAATGTGTCATTGTCTTGAACGCTTGGCCCTGGACTGACTCTGAAGAAATGAACAAGTCATGTCTTGTCTCGGTTATATTGTTACTATTTGACTAATGACAACTAATTGTGCTTTACTTGACGGTTGTTTTCTTCACTTTTCAGTTTGTATAATACAGTTTACTTGTCACTTTTTTGCTAAAAGATCAGACAATTAAACTCCTAACGCATTTTAATGCATTTATGGATAGACATATAATTGGCATGTAAAGTAGAACGCGTAAATTTATATAATGCATCACATGTAAACATGAGAGTTGTATGTCAGTGACTTGAAGAAAATATGACTTTAGTTAAGATTATAAATTATAAATTACAATTTTATTCAATTAATCTTCACAATTTAGATGAACCTTAATAGTTCAATTCGATTAATATTAGAGATTTAAATCTATCTTTCGGAGCTTTAAAGGTTAAAACTATCCGTTGTAATAAAACTCTGGTACGTGAGGTGTTCTACCAATGAAATTGTTTTTATTGCTGGTGCTACTGTACTGGGCTTTATGACAATTTCTCTACTGGTTTCCTGTATGGCACTGCTTTCTGATCATTGTCTGTGCCTGTTACCCCTAAAGAACTTCTTTCATAGCTTATGGGGAAATCTAACGCCTTCGCCTTCTTCAGTGGGGGAGTAGCACGACTGTTATACCTCTGTTTGTATTTGTATTTTGTAGTGACTTAAGAGTGATATTGATGTAGCTCTGTGTACCTAAGCTGAAATCATGTGACGAAGCGCTATTTAGTCCTTAATGTCAGTGGTCAGCACCTAAATTGTCAAGGCATGTCTGTCGTCTTTATTTTGTTTCGTCAGGTTGCAATAATTTTCTTTTTTGACCGACTGTTTATTGTTCGCCTTTTCCTGCTTCCAAATTCCAATTCAACCGTTATTCAATTATTTTGCCCTCATTGGAGTTGGTCATGATCGATTATTGCCCTTCCGGCCTTCCCTAAAGTAACTGTCCTTTGTGTATATTAGGATTGAAATTGGATTGTAAACTTGTTGGATTAATATCTACTTAAAAAATATATATATATCAAATCACCCTTCTGCTTAGACACTATGACAGCCATAAGTATATGATAGTAGCTATCTTTCTCCCTAGAGTTGTAGCTTTGATAAGACCAAGGTTAAAGGATATCGAGCTGACCCAATGTGCAGCAGCTGTGCTACATGTAAGGGGGCAATTGTGCCTTCATAGTTTTTGGTCCTTATTTATCAAAATCATTTAATTGCCCCCACTGCTCTCCACAATTCATCCACATTCTTCTTATTAGTTCATGCCAGTATAAACTTCCAACTAATTAAAAATATTAAATATAATAAAAAAGAAACTTAAGCACTTGTACTAAACTAAAAGTAATAACATATTAGTTAATTTTAAATGCTTCAATTATAACAGAAATAAACTTGAGCTTAAAAAAATTTAAAGTATCTTTTGAAAAAAGAAAATTAGTTTTAATCTAATGGCGAGCAACTGACATAAAAGAACAAAATAGAAAAGAAAAGGCATGATAAATCTAAAGATTTAACTTTTAAATTAAATATTTATGTATGATATAAAAGGACTTTTTTTCCCATACCAAAAAAAAAATACAAACAATGTGTAAAGAAAAAATAATAATAACACAAAATGATATTTTTTGGGATAATATATTTAAAAGTGTCTAATTTTTAAGATTTTTTAATTCAGTTTAAATTTTAAAATTTTTAATTAAGTGATCAAAATTTTGAAACTTTAATAAGTCAATTAAAAGGTTATTTATGATAATATGGTATGTTTACATTGTTAAAGTTCTAAAAGGTTGGTTACTTAATTAAAATTTTAAAAATTAAACATTTTAGAATTAGTTATTTTTTATAAGAAAAGAAATTTAAAGAATAAATTACATAAAAAAAACTAGCATTTTAAAATCCGTGATTAATTCGTAATTTGAAAAGGATTCGCGTTACGTGAAACAAAAAGTATACTTCTTAGTTCTTTCTTTTATATTACTCCCTTGACAGCAGTTTTAGATAGGTCACACCCCACAAGTGACAAGCCCCAATTAATGAAAGGGAAGATGGTGCGCTTGTGTGCCTGAAAATCCGAAATACCTTCTCGGCAATCTTTACCTTTTAGCCGTTGAAACTTGAAAGTTTTAACAGAATACAAGTTCCATTCCCATTATATGATATCTCGAGGACGAGGAAGGTTTGGCAAATTGAAAAACTTCACTGGGTTGTATATGAAGGTGTAACAGGTAGAAAATATATATGTATAGCAACTGCAAATCCTTCTTGAATGGGCCTGTGCTCACAGATCTATTGGGCAAATAGTGTAGACCACAGGAAAGTTTGCATGCGAGTCTACCTTTATAACATATATATATCAACTAAAACCTAATTTCACCAAAAAGCCTAGTGACAGTTACTGTATTACTATCCCAAAAAATGTCTAATCGTATCTGACGCTTCAACGGATGTGACAGCAATCAGTACCAAGTCGGGGCAGCAAAGGACTGCCAACTTTTCAAAATTCAATTACGCAATTTCAACAAATGGCAACAAATTCTTGGGGAAGTGGCCCAAACGGTCTATTTAAACTCTTATTTTTTCTTCCAAAACTAAATGTTGGTTAATTAAAATTCTTTACCCAACAAAGTACAAGAAATACGAAAGAGAATATTTAAAGAAGCTTAGTGGTTAGTGCCTGTGGCTACAATGATGAGTGGGTTTAAAATAGGAGGGGACATCTGACACAACCCCTTCCCCCCCGGCGCCTTTCTGGGCCCTTAAAACCTGGAGCTTACCTCTCTCTTCTCTTCCGCTTTAATTCCAAAACTGAACCCAGTATGGTGGAAAATGCGACTGTTCGCCATTAAGTCAAGTTTAGTTTTACTTTATTACTATATTGTCTACATAAATATGCACATGATCATTCAGTTCTGCTAGATTCCCTTATAATTTGAATTTTGATGGCTTGGGATTTGAGACTTTCAACCCCTTCTTCCATTGAGTTACTAATCTCTGTTTTCAACAAATATCAAGACAAACGAAAATAATAAAAGTGAAATGGATTCAAAAGTTGTCGATCCTTGAACAAGATGCTTCAGGTCCGTCATTTAGCTCTTAAAATGTGTCTGTGTATATATAGTTGATGATTTTTGGCTTTTTTTTTATTTACCAAATAAGAGATTTGAGGTGCATAATAAGACATCAACTTTCATTTAAACCCATTTAAGGATTTAAGCGAAAGACTTCAAAATCATTTTTAAAAAACTCTCTTATTTTCCCTTTAACTTTGATTAATTATTTACGAAAAAGATGCATTTACTCTAAATTTTCGTATTCAATTTTTTCTCTATTAATTTCACACAAAATTTTGAGATAATATTATACAATAAGATATTATCAAATAATGTCCATTCTCATGAATGTAATTCTATTTAAACTTAATAATTAAATACAGCTAAGAATAGACTTCCCTTTTCTTTTTTCTACTTCGTATTCTAGTTAGTGAAACTGAAATATATTAGGGTAATTGAAAAAAAAAAGACTAGCATATGATACCTTTTATACTTTTTACATTTTAAAAAAAATATTTGGTGCAAGATCAATGATGTATATTAATTAATTTGGCAGTGCGTAATAAGATAGATGTTTAATATTTAACAAAAAGTAAAGATTAGAGATAGAAAATGAATACAGTAGGAATTGCACTAGAGAAGAAGATAGAAATGGGAATTGGATCCACCGCCACCAATCCACAGTGGGACAGAGGCTAAAGTAACGAGACCTCTAAACCAATACCTGAAAAATTCCCCTTCACTCTCAGGACTCGGCTCCTTTCATTTGCCTGGCCCATGCCCATTGTAGGAGCTGGTAGTTAAGTAGTATTCATATATTTATATGCAACCATCCACATCATATTAATTTTCCTTTTTTGTTGTAAAATTAGTTTAAAATTTGAACTTGGAAAAAACATGGTACGGACATTCTCTAGATGTGGTTGAACTTAATTAGATAATGATTGCAAAGATTGGAGATAACATTGGCCAACTCTCAATAATTTTTAAAAAATAAATCTTTAATAGTAAAAATATAAAACAACCTCTTTTTTTAATTAAATTTTAACTTAGATTGCTTAGACCGATCTTTATCCAATACTTAATTCTCTTAAACAAAATAATATTATTTTGTTTTAAAAAATTAGACTTAGAATTAATCTAGGCCAAATTTAGCCCATAAATTAACCCATTAAATACGCCCAAATTTAAGCCTAGCCGTCAGTCTATTATCTTCCCTAACAAACGTAAGTGCAGTGTCACAAGGACCTGTGAAACTTGTATGTTAATGTCTCCATGTAACGTGACAGTTTGTGTCAAAAACCTTCAACTTCCTAGTGGCTAAATACGCTTTTGTGATTGTCAAAAAAAAAAAAACGCTTTTGTGGATTACGTTCAATTGGGGTTATGTTTAAGTAATGAACATATAATTTAAAACACTTTTTGAGTTTTGATTAGCAATAAAGGCAGCTTCGAGATCAACAATCGGCGCTGAGGAGCCAAAATCAAGCGGACCTCGTGCTCCTTAGACAACTTAGAATAATAGAGTAGGCCCGCGCATCTCTCTCTTTGTCTCTATCTATTCAAATTATTTATTATATATGCCCCACTGCCCCATTGGCCATTAGCATTGCTCTGTCTCTGAGCCTCTGTGCGTGCAGAGAGGAAGGGAGAGTTTTTCTAATCTACTCTTCCAAATTACTGTTCTGGAGTCCTGCAGGTTGGTTGGTTGGTTTCATATTTACTTCCCTTCCCATTCTTGCATTTACTCTCTCCTCTTCTCCGTTTATCCTAGCTGCGTGTGATACTGATGCCACAGTTTGTTTCTTGTCTTGTATTTTAGTTATTGGGTGTTACAAACTTCAAATTTGGATTTTTGCTGGTTGCAGGAAGGGAGAGGAGAGATATATAAGCGCACCCACTTGAAGTACATAGTCTAATGTACTTCGTGTCATTTGTAGACAGCAGCTTCGAAGAATCAAGTGCTTCTACAGGTTCTTTGAAGGTTTGTTAAATATCTGTTATGATCTCATGATGTTTTCTCTCTCATTACCTGTTCTTTCTCTTTTTTCTACTTTTCAAAGCAGCTGTTTCTGCATCCCATTTCATATTCATTGTTTGCTGAGAACACAATATCACCAAAAACTTTCTCTTCTTTGTCAAAATGATTAGACTTTACATGTCTCTCTATCTCTCTCCTTTTTCTTAATTATGACACATGGCATTGTTTTGCTTTCATTTTGGAACTTCAAAGCACAGTTTTTTCCCCTCTTTCTGTGCGGTGGTTCTCGAGAAATACATTTACTGGAACTTAAAATGCAATGAAATTTCAGTGCTGATATATTTTTTAAGATTTTACATTGATTTAAGCTGAAAAGATATCCCAATCTGCCCTCTCTTGTTTGGTTACTTTTGAAGCGCTACTTTTGGTCACTTTGTGGTTTGAGATCAGAGGTGAAAAGCATATAAGGAATCTACCCAAAGTTTTATCATACGGCAGTGCCCTTTTGACATCGAATCCGAAATATATTAAATACTGTTCTTTTTTCTTTTTCTTTTTGACTTTCTCCTGTTTCTCTAAGTTCCATCCTAGAGATTTGAACTTTACTTCCACTTTTCATTGTGCCTGTGACGCCAACTGCCTTTATCTTGATCAGCCTTTCGTATAAGATTTGAGCCTGTTCAAAATTTATTCTTTGTATCATTTGCTCTCCTCTCTTCCACTCAGATTGATCGGTATGTTTGTTTCATTTTTTGAGTCAAATTTACTTTGAACTGATCTGTCAGTTCGGCTTTAAATATTATTGATCTCAATCTGAGACCTTTTGACACGGTAATCGAGCTGTTATATATTAAGGGACTCTTATTGTTTATTATTCTGAGTAAAGTTTGTATCTTTATTTCCAGTTAGCGAGATTACTTGATTTATGAAAGTGGGTCATTCTTAAACGATATATTAGTCTATTTGTTTACTTGAAGACCGAAAGGGAATCTTTTTGATGTACTAAATTAAAATAAAATGTATAAGTTGTGTGCTGTGATGTAGGGGCAAGGTTTTGGCATTCTCATTCAAAAGAACTGATATTTCCAGTAATCTCTGCAACGATTGAATATATTATTGTCAAAGAAAAAGATGATGATGATGGGTAGAAGGTTGGCTTGTTGCACCAGGGACAGAGAGACTAGCATTGATTTTGATCAACAAGAGAGTAAGATCTACTGTTAATCATTTTCTTGTGCTATTGTTTGGGTGAGTTTTATGTTAAATAATTAAATCCCTGTGATTGATGCACAGTTCATTCTTTTTATAAAACTTGCAAAACAATGTTGTTTGTAATCTAACAAGCACCCACCACATGGAGTGGTCCATTTTGCAAATGTACAAATTTGACTTGTTTCCTCAGATATAAATTTCCTTCATTTGTATAACAGTAACGTGTTCTAGTTCTTGGGTCATCAGGTTGGTTGGTCAAAGTAAGGGATGAGGTAGGGCCCACAACGTGTCAGGTAACCGGTGGGATATCTCAGAGTCCTTAAAGAGAGTGGTAGCCATTAAAATGCGTCAATGGTGCCCTCTATTTAATTCTGGGCACAACATTTATGGTGTCTTAAGAAGAGTGATGTCCTTGTCCCTTGGACTCTGGATGGCTTTTCCCCTCATTGTTGGAAAAGTCTTGTGCATATTTCCAAACTTCATTTCTAAGTTGTCAAATTGAGGTCATTCTCAAAATTTAGGGTAAGGGGTTCCATTTCTTACGTAATGTTTGCCATTAATATTTTTAGGGCCTAATAACAAGTGGTGCAGTGGGGACTGTGGACTACCTAAACTTGAAATTCCCCGTGATCATGGGTATATTTCATAGTCTAATTAGGCTCCCTTTTCTAGGTGGGACCAACAAACGGGCCATTGACATGCTAAGCACATGGGGGTTTATCTTATATATTCAACCTTTTCTTTTGTATGTGCATTATGTATCATTCAGAGACGGTAAAGTTGAAATCAAAGATCATGGACCTATGCCATTATATAATGTGTGACACAGAAAGATCACCGTACCAGACACCCCACTGAGTGCGTAGTAATTGTATTACTATAGTTTCTGTGGTTGATGCAAAAGTGGGGAGCATTGTGTGGTTGTATTTTTTATTTGATTTGAGCTGAAATGGAGTTACTAACTGGAGACCCAAAATTTCATTATCTAAACGACTTTTGGTCCCCAAACACCATGGAAGTCCTCTCTAGTCATTGTGCAAGTGTGTGAACGTTTTAACAACCTTTAGCGACCGCCTGTCCACAGTCGCTTGGTCTCTAAGGAAGACAAATCATGTCAAGTTTTTTAGCAACTTCTTCCCAAGGGCACAGGGATAGGCCTATTCTTGAAGGAAACTTCCTTCTCATCTTGTGGTCCTGTCATAATTATGCACAAGGAAACTTGTCTTTCCTATATGTACGTATGTCCTCTATAGAATCTGAAAAGAAAGTGTTATTGCCTAAATATCATAGACATGTTTAGATTTCATGGAATAACGATACAATGGTGCATTTGCAAAAGAGAAAAAGATCTAGTTTGTTTATATTAAGCGTCTTAAACAGGTTACATATGCTTATCTCGACTGTGGTGTCAGAATATGAGAACTTGATTTTAGGGTTTGAGAGCATATTATATATGTCTTGTAAATGACTTCTAATATCAACATTTGTTTGCAAGTACTTGCAACTTATTAGACAATAATGACCAAAAGAAACTGGTAGCTGCTACACTTCCATGAGAGAAGCTTTTTGGATTATGGCTGCTAGGTGTGTAGCGGTTTAGATCAAGTATTAAGAAACATTTCCTTATGAAGGGAGCTTGCTTTTCAAATCATAGGCTTAATCGAGAGGCTGTACAGTTGAAAATACCATAAAATGAAAAATATTGAGTCTAATGAGGATTTGAGGTAAACAAAATATGAGGTAATGCACATGTACTGAAAATATAATAAAATGAAAAGAGAACGTTATGCATCTATTTATGATATTGAACAGTACAAAGGTCATGAACTTCTTGTGATCATCTCTTCCTTTGATAAATTTTTAGGAGCAAGCAAGTTGATGCAAGAACTCTTATGTGATCTAAGTCTTTCCGTTGTTTTAATTATAAGGTTTTGTGATGTTATATCGTTGCATACAACCAATTAACATGAAAAGGTTTTAATTTTGCTTCATATACATAATGTTTTTTATCATTGTTTGTGAGAGTGAAAAACTTCCATGAGACCACTGCAACTTGTAACTGAAAATTACAGGAATCATGAGTTATAATGGACTTGAGACTTGCATTATAAACAATCAGTCGTATGAAAATGAAAGTGGCACGAGCAGAGGAGATGGATGCATAAGTGACTCTTTGGATGATGATGAATCAAGCTGTTCTTCTAGCAAAGATGCTTTTGGATCATTTTCTTCTAAATGGTTGATGATGAAGAATGATGAAAGTTTGGATGAATGGGACCTTTCAGCAAGCCCCCAACATTTTTATGTGAAAGAGAAGCCAGCTTATGCTATTCACTATTCTGACAAGGAAATAATGAAGGAAAAATTTGCTAGACTCTTACTGGGTGATGATATTACAGGAGGGCGTAAAGGCATCACTACTGCGTTAGCATTATCCAAAGCTATAACAAATCTTGCAGGTATACTGTAAACATTTTTCTGTGTTGAAACTTCAATTGCTCTTACTTTCTTTGATTTTTGTGATGAATTTTCCATCCCAATTGGCCATGAATTTTCAGTTCTTAATCAATTGTTAATGGTTGTTAAATATTAATCTTGTCCTCCATATTATCTCATAACGCTTTTGATGTTTATATTACTTCAAAAGTATGCCAAAACAATATTCTTGCTGATATTTCATTCATTTTGCAAGTAGTAATTCTATGGTCATTTCTTCCAACTCTTAAAAGGTTTTTCTTTTTTTCTTTTCTTTTTTGATGAAATTTAGCATCTGTATTCGGGGAGTTGTGGAAGCTAGAGCCATTGAATGAGGAAAGAAAGAATAAATGGAGAAGAGAGATGGACTGGTTGCTGTCTCCTGCAAACTATATGGTGGAGTTAGTTCCTGCCAAGCAAAATGGTGCTAATGGCCGGACCTTGGAGGTACTCTTTATTTATTGCGACACAGTAGAGTAAACTTTAAGTTTTTTACATGGCTCGGAAAATCTCATAGTTACTTGTTATATTGAGGCAGATAATGACTCCAAAAGCCCGTTCAGACATCCACATGAATCTTCCAGCACTTCTGAAGTTGGACTCTATGCTAATTGTAGGCGATCTCTTCACTCCTACAATTTAATTATTAGTCATTGATTTGCCATCATATTCACTGCTTTGGATTCGTTTATCTTTACAGGAGACACTGGATTCTATGGTTGATACCGAGTTTTGGTACTCGGAAGTAGGAACTCGGGCAGAAGGAAAAAGCAAGAGCGCAAAGCAGAGCAAGAAATGGTGGCTACCACAGCCTCAAGTACCCAGAGCTGGGCTTTCTGAACTGGAAAGAAAGAAATTGCTCCATCAGATCCAGATGGTTTATCAAATATTCAAAGCTGCCAAAGCCATCAATGAACATGTTTTGCTTGAAATGCCTGTGCCAGACATTATTAGGGATGCACTTCCCAGAGTAAGCGTACTTTCTCTAAAGCACCATTCTTAATTGCATAAATCTGTATGCATGTTCTCAACAGACCTTTATTGCTCTGTAAACCTCTATGTCGTCCACTTTGTTCGTTAGCTGATAAAGGGCCTGTTTTACTTCATTATATCATTTAGTTTAATGCACTTATGATTTATCTTAAACTTAGGCCAGCACACTATTGCTGCAGTTGGGTTTTATATATGCTGGTGGTGAAATAGTTCAGCTGTTTATAATGAAATGAAACATTGATTTAGAAATTTTTTCTCGAGAAATTGGTGGATATTTGGAAGGTACCTTTGTTCACTGATTAACTAAACAATAATGATAGACCAGATTATTAGATTCAGATACTTCTAGATGAACAGTTTTGTGACATGTCTTGCTTTTTGTTCTGTCAATTTTTACAGTCTGGCAAGTTGAATCTTGGTGAGAACCTGTACAAAGCCTTGACTGCAGGCTCGAGAACAGCAGAGGAAATACTAAATTCTCTTAGATTGAAATCTGAAAACAGTGCCTTAGAGGTCTTTAACAAGCTGGAATCTGCAGTGTTTGTGTGGAAAGAAAGAATTACAGCACAAACTAGCGGTAGATCTCCTGTTCGGACTTCATGGTCACCTGTTCGGACATCATGGTCTTTTGTGAAAGACCCGTTGTCAGAGATTGACAAGTCAGAATCTTTATTAGACAGAGGAGAAGCCCTTATGAGGCAGCTGAAGATGAGATATCCAAACCTTTCTCAATCATTTTTTGATATCATAAAAATCCAATACGGAAAGGTGAGTGAAAATTGAGTCTATTCTTTTTTTGCAATTTGCATTGATTCATGGAATATTGCAAGTCAAATCATAGATACATAAAATTTCACTTTATATGATTTGGAATAATTGCGTGTGTTTATTTCATTAGGATGTGGGGCATTCGATCTTGGAAGCCTATTCCCGAGTTCTTGGAAACTTAGCTTACAGCATATTGTCTAGGATGGGAGACATTGTGAAACAAGATATTGTGAGCAATCCCAATTCCCCTGTGGCAACTGCTTACTTTCCAGGAAAAGACATAGCTTTGAATCAGGAAAAGCTGCAGCAAATTCGGCATTCACTTACTGATCAAATGAACAAGGTTGATGGAAAGGATCAACAATTTAATGCTTCTGAATGGGAATTTTCGGACACTGAGGGCAGGGAAATCTCTGTGAATTCTACACCTAGTCGAAGTCGCGTACGGTGCATTAGTAGAGAGGCTTGTATTGGTGTGTCTCCCATTGATTCACCATGATAGAAAGGAGTTTAACATCAGGCCTTGTAAATGGCATTATTATGCGGGTCAGGAATATAAAGAAATTAATATCAGCTTTTACCTCTCATGAGCTTAATTTTGATTATAGCTTGTTGCCTATGTATATTGCAAACGAAATAAGAGCAACTCAATTGCTTGGTCGTGATCATTTACGATCATCTGTAGAAGTTTACGATCATCTATACAACAAGGGCATGCTCTGCTATACTCTAAATCATTTCATGCTTTCATGCTCTCTAACATCTCTGTACTCTGAATAATGCTTTTCCATTTCAAAAGTTTTATTTAAATAAGAAAACCATTTTGGAAAATATCAAATAACAATGCAAATATTAGATTGGATAGCATGGAGAAAATGTTTCACATATCAAAGGACAGATTTTACATTAGATTTCCATGTTTGTGAATAGTCGTTCTGCAGAGTATCATAAACTAGGAAGTTGAGGCAGTTGGCTGGAACAAAACAATCATTATCGAAGGTTCAAGGACCTTCCTTTGTCATATATTATATACCCTCATTGCATGTAAGAGAGGCATCTGCTGCCCTAATCATTATAAGCATACATCATATACCAATCCTTATAAGTGAAGAAGCGTGAACTTTATTGATGTCATACAATGAAGAAAATTACAAGGTTGGTCTGTACTCTGTACATTATAGACCAAAACTTGTCGCAGCTGATAAAACTTTTTCTTCATTAGCGGCGTTATGTTTTGACGACTACCTCCAGACACTAATCACACCTGTCCCATCACCATGGAAGAACATTCCGTTAGGACGCTCAGCATTGCTCGCACCTCTGTCCTTGCGAAGATCTTTCCCTTTGCTGTGAATGAAGGTAACTCGTACGATCGAACAGTCTTGTCCATACAAGAACAGAACAAAATTGGTTTGCTTTTATCGTTTTCCATACCAAACATATTTACAACTCATTGACTTCTTTGTGGGAATAAATTGTTTCCAAGTTACCCGCTTGGGACATACCGCATACTCGTACAGAACCATCTAGTGAAGAGCTTAACGGAGCACGAGCCCAATAGAAAAGCCAAGTCACTGTATCTTCATGTCCTACAAGCGTCTCCAAGCACGCAAACTTTTCAGGATCCCAAACTCTGATTCTACCGTCCGTTGAACTTGAGAATAACTTTCCCGCTCCTACTGTCAAGCACACAACTGGTTCGGTGTGCCCTTCAAGAGTTGCGACTTTGATAAAAACACTCTAAATTGAAGTTCCATGCGTATATTGATCCGTCCTTCGCTCCTGCAAACAAGGTGTGGTTGTGCGTAGCTAATGAGCGAACTTGTCCTGGTATATCAAGACAGAACTCCTTGTCTAGACAACCATCCGCTACAATCTTCCACGCTTTGACCATATTTGGCATGCCAACATGAACTATAGGAGTAAGTCCTCCTTTTTAGTGTATTGTACACCATAGCCATGGGCAATAGAGAGGAATAGTATATGTGCATTATATATATAGTGTATCCAAGTACATTCCTTTATCCGTGCAAGTTTTCCTTTATGTTTGAAAATAAGTTCCTTTATGTTTAGAACTTAATAATTCAATGTTTTCCTTTATGTATTCGAAACATATATTGCATGCATTTCTTTATGTATAGGACTCGTAATTATGCGTAGGACTCATAATTGCATGTTTGCCTTTTATTCATGAAACTTTATAATTAGATATATTCCTTTATATAACAATATGTTTTCTTGTATGCATAGACATATAATGACATGTTCTTTCTTTTCAGGTGAGACTTCCTCATTAACTATCGCTAAGAATTACCTAACCCCAAAGATTATTTTTAGAGTCATTGGCAGCATATCTATCCCAAATATGCTGACTCTCTCTATTGTCCTCACTCCTCGGTAAAAAGCTACAGGAAGTTACATAGGTTTCAGTTCAAATTTGCTTTTTTCTATGTTCTTAACTGAACTTCAAGATACTTGGCGAGTGCGTACAATAAAAAATTGACGGTGAAAGTTGATAATTTTCGTGCATATATTTGCGACTATAAGGATTGATATCAAGCTAGATCTTTCTTGGCCTCCTCTTTCTTAAGCAAGTAGTATCTTTCAGCTTCAGGAACAACCAAAATGATTGCTTGCAGCTCTGTGTTCAACTCCTCAATCTTGCCATCGGCCTATCACTTGTAAACATGCCTAGAAAGACACTGCTGATGGTTTCCCAGCTTTCAATCAATGGTAAAGCAATAATTACTATAGATCCAACTGTACCCCAAGTTATTGCAATCACAGCCCAGAATGTGAAGTAGCCCTTGCTAAATTCACCTACAATTACAAGCAAAGTTCTAGTCAATATTATTGACACACCACTGCAAGCATATGATAAACTTATGACTCTCTTTGTCGTTACGTACACAACATCTGAAAAGGTTTAAAACGCCTGGAATCTTCAAAAAACTTTTAAACTTTTCTTAACCAAGATAGAGTGATTGCATTTACCTGCAGGAAGAGTCAGGAGAGGCCATAAAACAACAATCAAAACAGTGAAGCCAACACCCCATTTAACAATCCAGGATTTTGCTTTCAAGAGTTTTTCTTCCTTGAACTCATCTTCTGGTAGCTCAATCTTTTCCTTTTCAACCATTGTGATCTGCTTGGTGGTATCCCATTCATAGTTATGAGGCCACCTAAGACTGCATACAGCATGAATGGCTCCTCCAGTAACGATGGACACAAGATTCCCAGCAAGCATTGGTGCATTTCTGCCAGTCGTGTCAAGACTAATCCGACCATACTCGACTTTTGTAACCGATAACCAACTTACAATCCCAAGAACACAACCAATAGTTGCTCCAAGAATGGCACCTACAGCATTTGCTTTCTTCCACAGAAGCATAAAAGAAATTGGAAGAGCAGCTGAACCAATAAGCACTCCCATTGCAAGATACATCCAACCCAATGACACCCCAGCTTTGTTAAGAATTACTGCTAATAATCCCATGAAACATCCAAATCCTAGGACAACAGCCCTTGACACGTTGAGGATTTTCTCACCGCTCGCATCTGGATCTATGTAAGTGCGATATATATCATAAGTGCATAATGATGATACTGCAATCAGCTCAGAGGATCCAACAGATGTCACAGCCCTAATCATTAAACAGAAGTCCATGTATAAACAGATGTCGAAAGTTAAATGCTACCGTATGGGTAGGTAAAGATGGTACTTTAAACTGGAGTTCTGAGGAGTTAAAAATTCAGATCATTCCAACATTTTATATATCCTTTTATAAATGAAGATCAGATTTTTTTTGGATGGAACTGTTCTGTCACTCAACTTTAGATGTTAGAATTGTGTGAGTGACAATTAAGAGTATGATAAGAGTGCAGAATTGTCTAAAGCATTAAAAAATCTAGAGCAAAGAATTGGACATTATTAACTTAATAATTCCGTACTTCTCAAAGTAGATAGAATTTGAAAGATAAATCTACAGATGGCTCGTCAGACTAACCTTTTCTATCATATATATGATTATCTCAGGGGAATGATTTTTATTCTATGATGTGAGATTACAATATGATTAGCATGGTTATATATGGTTTAATTTGTAAACAAACCGCATAGTTTATGAATTTTAGTCATAAATTCAAGTTTACTGAGCTAGCATTAAAAGAAGCTTACATAAAAAGCATAGTCAGCAGAAGAATTGATCCTCCCTTCCCCATCAGGGCTATAGCAGTGGCAGGAGAAACAAGGCTATGACTTGCCTCAGTCTCTGTTATTGGTAAATCAAGTGCAAGTGCTCCTAGACCCAAAGCTGTTGCCAATGAGAATGGCACAGCAAACCACACAAGCCCAGCCAGTAAGTAGCCCTTATGGGTTGATGATGGTCTTGCGGCTATAGCACTCATCCAATATCCCTAAACAAATCAATGACAGTGAAAAAGAAACAAAAAAAATACAGGGGCATGAATGAGAGAAAAGGAATGTAATTAGTTCTTAATAACAATAAGGAGATGCATTATGCTAAGCTTACATTATCAACAAAAACGGTGCCGAAGTTGCCAATAACATTTATAACCCCAAAAACAAGCCCACCTGAACTCAGCATTGTCAGGTAAGACCCTTTGTAATTTCCGCTAACAGGACCACAGAATTGTCCTTTATGAGAGATTGGCTCCAGGCATATTCTTGATTTACTTGCTACCTGCTTTAGGTGATTGTATATAAGGCTGGGACTTCCAAGCTTACTACTTGCTGTGTAAACTAGGTACACGAAGATAACTAGCACCGCATGTAGTGGTTATACAGATGAGCAAAAGTATGTCAATCAGAAAATATCAGTAGCATCATCGACCTCCCCAAGAAAAAAATTCGAATGACAAATCCAAGTACCTATAACTGAGTGTATATAACTTGCCAAGAATGTTGCTTTTAGACCACCAGCCAGAGTATAAACTATCACTCCAAGTGGTATCAGAAAGCTAGCAGCATAGACGTTGACTCCAGTAAGTGCATTCACGACCGCCGAACCACCAAGAAGCAGCATCCCCGTTACAATAAGATTTGTCAAAAAGCAGAAAGCAAGGAACACAATATGTGCAGGGGTCCCCCAACTGAAGAGATTATTAGTATATAAAAGATAAAAGAAGCTATAAATAGTTCTCTGCTCTCCTAAATGATAAACATCGGGTACTACTTGATCGAGATTACAGTGACACTTGAACATACCAAGCTTTTACAATCTCACAAACTGTATGTGCATGAGGAGCCTTTCTTTTGATCTCTATAGCTATTACACCAAACAAAA
>JAOTJB010000180.1:55206-69672 GCA_027123815.1 Erythroxylum minutifolium | reverse complement strand
TATTACTAATAATACAGTGTAATTATAGTTGTATTAACAACTAAATATATAAAAACAAAAAATAAAAAATAAAAACCAAAAGTTATGGCAAAAAATGAAGAAACGAAAACAAAAAGTTGCATTAGAAATATGATATTGGCTCCAAATGCTCCTTACTTCTAACTTTGACACACAACTCAACCACTTGCATTTTAGTTCGACCCAAACACAAGAAAGATAGGAAGGTGAAAGGAACGGACTCATCGTGGAGACAATTGATAGTAGGCACCAGTCCAAGCTTGCTTTTCAATTTTTATTACCGCTTCATGATATAGGCTGTCCAGTTGAGTGCAAAATTAGTTATTGTTATGTGATTGTTAGATGGACCATAATAAATTTAACTTTTATTTCCTATACATAATAGATTCCTTGCGAGGAAAAAATTTCCAAATTCATGGCTGGATAATATATTATTAAAAAGGGTTAATTACAAAAAAAATTGCAAACTTTATTCAATTTTATAATCATAATTTGAACTTTAAAAATTGGTAATTAAATGTTCAAATTTTTAATTTTTTCAAATTTAACCCGACGTAAATATCTCTGTTAATGTTGCTGGCATAGCTTGCCACATAAGATAGATACCCTTAACATTTATACACGTCAGACTTAATTAAACTAGCTAATTAAGTTGTTTAACTAAACTATGTCGTTTTAGAATTAAAAAACCTTAATGAACGGAGATACTAACATCAAGTTAAAATTGAAAAAAATTAAAAATTTGAGTATTTAATTGTCACTTTTTAAAGTTTAAGTTATAATTAAAAAATGAGTAAAATTTAGGCTTTTTTATAATTAACTCTATTAAAAAAACTCATAATTATAAGATAGATGTAGGATCAATACCTTGCATTAATTTACAAAATTAATTATGAAATTAAAATTTCAATTTTTAGTTCAAAAAACTTTAATACATAGTCAAAGAAGAAAAATATCCTATTTAAGATTGATTTAGCAAAATCAAATAGAGTATTGTCAATGTCCATTAAATAGAAAGATTAATTTTCGTAAATATTATTATCTTATAGGTTAATTAGTTCTTTAAAATATAAGTTTTAACTGTCATGTTAGGATTTTAATTATAAATTCTTATTTGAATATACTGTCATATTAGGGTTTACATAATTATTTTGGATGTTAAAATAAAATTAATTATTAATCACCTAATTTTCAAAAAATTTTGACTCTGGTGCTAATGAGAGAAATTCACCGCCGTCAATTGATAACGAGAGTAGGTCGATTTGAAAAGCTAAAATTGGACAAGACATGTGAAGAGACCAATAATTGGATCCTGCCACTGTGTCTCTCCACTTGTTGATGGCACATCGAACTGTTTCTCCACTTGTTGACGTTACATCGAAAAGCTTTATGCAATAAATGTCATCTTCTTTGCTTCATCAAATTTGGTAGGGTTGGCTAATGGGTAAGACACGATCTGCGCTTACCTTATTTCTGTCAAACGTTCCGTTTTATTTGGAGGGTTATCTTTTATCTAAAGAAGCTTAGTTTCTGAAACGCCGTCGTCGTGGCTGATGTTATGCTTTTGATTTAACGCTTTCGTTGTGATGTATGGTTTGATTTTCCTAGCTCTTGTAAAGACCTCTTATTTTAATACAATTATTTACCTTTTCAAAAAAAAAAAAACTTCAGCAGACGGTGAACCAAGTAAATGTCATCTACTTTGTTTGCAGTTGCACTCTTCTTGCCAACGTAAATTCATATGGTGGTATTAACTTTTCTGGGATACAAGCAAACTGGAAAAAGAGAGCAGGTATAGCTCCCAATTTCTTATACCATAATTAACCCAATGATTCCCAAACACATACGATTAATCATGTAATTCTTCATTAGATTTAAAAAAGAATGATTATTTGTCGAACACAAAAATATTTTATACAATACAATTATTCAAGTTGTCACATTCTAAAATATATACAATAGAATAACTCTAACTCTAACAAAGAATTAAGTTGATAATTAATGAAGAATTAAGTTGATAACTTTGCTGGCCCCCACCTAAATTCTACTTGGTCTGTCTTGTACACTGTGTTATCAACAATCACCCGATCTCTTAAAAAATAACGGCAAAAATAATAATAACAAAGGGTGAGCTGTTTACTCAATAAAAATAATCGACTGTATTCTTAAAATCAAATAACTCGAAAAAATTATTATAAAACTTAGTCAAGTGATTAAAACATTCATATAATACAAAGGCACACATCAATACTCATTTTAATCCGAACAATTAACGCCCATCTCAAAAATTTTACCAAATGATGATTAACACAAAAATTCATACATAATTGCCATTTATGTTGTATCTGATAATTAACTGAATTGCTTGGGTCAAGGTTAACTTAGTAGGCTTACATCTAATGATTTGTCAGCTCATCGTATCTCATCTCCTCATAATCACTCACCAAGTGGACACGTAATTAAATATATAAATATCGACACAGGGCATCTTAATTTTTCAATCTCTTTTGGTATCTTAGCACTACTCTAATATCTAACCATTGACACGTGATATCCCCAAGACTCAGGATATCCCTGTATCACTCTGGTACTTAACCATTGGCGCAAGACATTTTCGGGACTTAGTATATCCTGATATTTGCTCCACGGATAGATACCTAGTTACCACTCACTCATATCAACTTAACTTACCCATCTAAGACCATCGATTGTAGCCTATCCTAGGCAAGCCACCGATTCTCAATTTTTACCAATTATTTACAACATATTATTAACTCGTTTATATTTAATTACACATTTTCGGCTAATAACAATCAATACAGTTCAATATACATAACAAAATATAAACACGAAATACCTTGTAATTCATGATTGAAACCATTAATCAATAATTTAATTAATGACTAATTGAAAATATAATTTAATATAAAAAACGATAATCTTTAAGAGTAAAATCTAAGGTTATCCGTACCTCAATTTCAAATTCGACTAATTGATAATCTCAGTTACTCCTTAATCAGACTTTCGGACCTAAAATTTACAAAATTCTATTAGACTAATTTATGAAAAAAATTTTGACTCAATTACACTTAATAATCCAACCTTATTCTCTTTTCTAATTTATTCTTAATTATAAAAATAATAACCTTACTAACCTAACTATAATAATTACTAAAATACCCTTAACTAATTAAAAGTCCCATTTTACCCTCATCCTTTTCAATTAATACCAAAATTGCCCTTTTTATACCAAAAATGTCATTTCAATTAATACCAAAAATGAAGAAGAAGGTGATTTTCGTTGGTTATCTTCTAATTTCCATATACTGGTTTTCTTATACATGTTTAGTAGTTTATGTTGGGTTGAGTTGCTAGGTTGTTTTAACTTACTTATAGGCTTTACAGTTCTCCCCCTCTTAAAAGAATTTCGTCCTCGAAATTAAATTACGTACCTGAGGATATTGACGTCGAACTTCATCCTCTACCTCTTAAGTCTCCTCTCTAGAGAACGATGATGACTCCACAAAACTTGCACCATCGGAATCTCCCGTCTCCTTAATTTCCTAATTTGTCTATCCAGTATCTCAATTGGCCCCTCCTTATAAGTGATGTCATTTGTAACTTAGATCTCAGACCTCGATATAACATGACTAAGATCCGATCAGTATCGTCTCAACATTGACACATGGAACACATTAAAAATCTGTGATAACTCTGATGGTAATGCTAATATGTAAACTAAGGGCTCCACACGTTATACAATTTCATATGACTCGTTATATCTCTAACTCAACTTCCCTCTCCCATCAAACCTTACAATTCTCCTCCAAGGCGATACTCGAAGAAATACCATATCTCTAACATTGTACTCCATCTCCTGACAATGTTGATCGACATATTTCTTTTGTAAATCCTGAGCTGCCTTCAAGCATTGCTTTACTACACTTATTTTCTCCATTGTCTGCTGAACCAACTTCGATCCCTCTATCAATCTAGCACCCTCTATATCCCAACATATGAGATCTCTACACCGCCTACCATATAATGCCTTAAATGATGTCATGCCGATACTAGAATGATAACTACTATTATACACGAACTCCATTAAAGGTAGATATCTATCCCAATCAGCCTCAAAGTTCAGTACACAAATTCTCACCATATCCTCCAATGTCTGAATCGTACGCTTTGACTGTCCATCCAACTGAAGGTGAAATGCAATACTCAAATTCAACCTAGTTCCCAACATTGTCTGTAAAGTTCTCCATAATCGAGATGTAAATTGTAGATCTCGATTTGATGCAATTGACACTAGAACCCCATGTAACCTCACAATTTCATCAACATATAACTTGGCATGCTTATCTAAGGAATTTGTCTGTTTTATAGGTAACAAATGAGCTGATTTAGTCAACTTATTCATAATCACGTAAACTGAATCATGTCCACGTCTGGTCCTCAGTAACGCTACCAAGAAATCCATTGAAATTTTCCCCCACTTCTATGTTGGAATGGCTAAGGGTCTTAATTTCCCCGCTAAGGCTTGATGTTCTACCTTAACCTGTTGACAACTTAAACACCTCGACACAAACTCTACTACATCTTTCTTCATTTTTGTCCACTAATCAAAAGGTCTAAGGTTCCAATACATTTTTGTAGTACCATGATGCATACCATATAGTATACTATGAGTTTCCTTCAAAATCTCCTCTCGTAATCTATCTACATCTGGTACACAAACTCGCCTCCTAATCACCAACACTCCATCTGCTCTTACTAAAAAGTTAGTCCCCCTTTTAAGTTGCACTCTCTCTCATTCACATTAGATAGGAATCCCGAGCTTGTGCCTCTCTAATCTTATCTCCCAAATCTGGTTAGACCTATAACATCACCAATAAACCACTCAAATAATCAATCTCCAATTTCACATCAAATGCTCTCAACTCCACCAATGATGTCATACTGTGTCCACTCAAACTAGCCATTACGCTTGAGCTTTTTCTACTTAAAGTGTCTGTCACTAAATTAGCCTTCTCAGGATGGTAATCAATAGTACAATCATTATCCTTCAATAACTCGATCCATCTTCTCTACCTTAATTTTAACTCCCTTTGAGTTAAGATATACTTAAGGTACTTATGATTTGTAAGGATTCCTAATGTTTCTCCGTATAAATAATGTCTCCAAATCCTAAGAGCATGCACAATTGCAACTAACTCCAAATCATGAGTGAGATAATTCAACTTATGCAATCTTAATCGACGATAGACATAAGCTATCACCTTGTCATGCTATATCAATATACATCTCATTCCTATTCTCGAAGCATCAGTATATGCCTCAAAACCTCCACCACTCGATGGAAACACCAAGATTGGACTGAAAGTCAATTTTTGCTTAAACTTCCCAAAACTCTAATGACATTCATCGATCCACTTAAACTGAACTCCTTTCTTCAACAGGTTAGTTATTATCAAAAATCTTTCTACTTTATAGCCCTTTACTATCACGTGTATTTAAACCAAATGCTAACAACTATATGGACATGCAAAAAACAGTTGTCTTTCCTTCTAAATATTCTCTCTGATATTCTACTGTTCTCTCTCTCTCTATCTGTAATTTCTCTTCTGCTCTTCTCTTTCTGGACTCTTCTCTTCTTTTCTCTACTATCTTCTGTTCTTTATTTTTATTCGCAACAAATGTGCTTCGGCTGCCTCCATTGAAATGCCTCCAGGAGCTGCAAATTGTAATCGTGTAATGTAGGTGTATTGATATTGCGTGAAAAATTGGATCAGGTATTTGAGAAGCCCAATACTAATATGCTCCATCTAGAAACCCAATGGTGGGTGACACTGACGTATAGCCGGTATCCGGTTAGTGCTCTGGCCTACAGATCATAACTGGTTACAGGGAGAACCGGTCACCAGCTTGTAGTTGAGAATTTTAGTCACCCGCCTGTAATCCAAACAAACCCCTTCAGCTCCTTTCTTTCGCGCTCGAACGTGGAAACCCTGATTTCGATTTGTCCCAATTTTCAATTTAACAAAACCCTAACTGCTCAATTCAGATGTATTCGGAATCGAAACCAGACGTGCAGTAACGCTAACTGGTCACTTCATGTGGTCTAAATTCGAGCTACTGACTATATAACCTCCGTCAGACCAAAACCCTAATTTATTTTGAGATACAAAAAATGGACGCCAAGGACATTCTGGGATTGCCCAAAACCCAATTACCAATAGCGCAAGAAAAGAAATCACAGCCCAAAAAAGATTCCCAGAGAAAACCGGATGGCATTTCGCGGGAGGCAAGTTAACGAGCGCTAATTTTGCTCCTATTTTGTTCTCTTTAACTGTCATCTTTCAATTAAGTGACCAGAAACGGTTTGTTTGTGAATTGTAGGTTTATGCTCTTACAGGAGGGTTGGCACCTCTTATGCCATCGATTGATTCGTCTCAATTGAAACGACGCCCCCCATCTGATGAGAAGGTCTTTTAATTTTTTTTTCCTGTTTTGCTAGGGTTTTGATATCGGTTCTATCATTTGTTCGCCATTTGAGAATTGGTTGTTAAGGTTAGGTTTGATTGTGTTAAATGTGTTTGATTAGGGAGGGAACTGAAAGAATGCATTGCTGGAGAGAGCTGTCATTGTAGTGCAATTCTCTAATTTGTTTCCCATCTGTGTTTCTTTTCGACTTGGTCTGATATAAATTGATAAAATGTGAAACCTTGGCATGTTTTCGTTATTGATTTCAGTAGTAGTTCGATTTATGAAATAGGATCTGTTTTCTTTTTAACAAATTCGGAACCATGAATTCAGATCACTTGGCAGTGGCTTCCTTTTACCAGTTCAGCAAGAAAGGATAATTTGCAGCTTTACCATTGGGTAAATTTTCTGCCACCTGAATGTCATCTCTTCATTGATTGGCTTCACTTATTATGGTAGGCATTTTAAAGAGGTCTTGGATTGTTGTATGATTTCCAGGTCAGAGTTGTAAATGGTCTTCCGCCAACTGGTGATTATTCGTTTGCCAAGTATAACAAGGTGCGCACAAGTTTTATTATGGATTGCTCAAGTAATTATATCTGCCTACAGTCAATCTTTGTCTTTCTTAACTATGGGAGTTTAATCTTCTTGTTTATCTGGCATTACGCAGTCTGTCGATATTATCAGATATACAGAGGAAGAGTATGAGAAGTACTTAAATGATCCTGTAGGTGCCAAATCATTCCTGTGGCCTCTTTTGTTGATTTTTGGATAGTTTTAATTCGATCATAAATTGAGAGTTAAAGTCCTGTTCAGGAGACTTATTGGACTAATTTCCATTATTTTATTTTATCCTCATTAGATGTGGACCAAGGAAGAGACAGATCAATTATTTGACTTGTGTGAACGCTTTGATCTTCGTTTCGTCGTGGTAGCTGACAGGTTTCCCTCATCTAAAACAGTGGAGGAACTGAAAGATCGATATTACAGTGGTATTTAGCTGTTTTTTACTGCTTACTGTCAAGAAACATCTCTAGTTATTGTTTTATGACTTTAAAATAAAACTGTTAATTTGTTTTAAAGTTGATGTTAATGTTTATCCTGATTATGGCATTGTTTTGTTCAGTATGTCGAGCTATATTGATTTCAAGAGCTCCATCTCCTGCAGATGTTTCCGGACATCCTCTTGTGAAGGTGACCTAACTTTGCATATGAAGTTTACATGATTGTTGCTCTTTTATGTTGGGAACATTGGGAAACAATGCTAATATTTCCTTATAACTGTAAATCATTTTTCTTTCAAATGAAACTTCTGTATTTGGCTTAGTATGTTTTCTTTAGTTTGTTTTTTGATATTCCATTCTTTCTGAAGGAACCATACAATATTACACAAGAAAAAGAGCGTAAACGTGCATTATCTTTGGTCCTGTCCCAGACAAAGCAGCAGGAACGAAAAGATGCTGAGGTTTGCACCTTATATTCACAGTTATTGGTGGTTAATGTTTCTGGGAAGCTTTTCCTTTGATACTTGCTTATTATCAGATGTTGCTTATTTCTTCATCTTTTATTTCTTGTCTAAGGTTCTTGCTGAAGCAAAGAGAATAGCTGAGTCACGCATGGCTGCACGGGTAAAGTGTTAGTTTAAATGTGCTGTTCTGTCTATTTTATGAACTATGGGATGCTGACTATATACCAATAGCTTTGGAAGAAGTGAGATGAAGGGAAGATATGCCTTAAGCTGGCATCATGATTCTGCATGCTAGAGCACCTTTTTGGTGTTTTGTGCAGGTTAGAAGCATTTCCATTAAATTGATTTTGTTCTTCTTTCAGGGTGCCGAAGAACCCTCATTGCCTATGACATCTGATGTCGGTCCAGAAAGTGGTGATATGGCTGTTAATCCTGATGATGTTTCACCTTTGTCCAATTCCCAAGTTCCCTCTGCTGCAGCACCTTCATCATTTGTAGTTGCGGATAATAGCTCTATTTTAACTTCTCTTCGTATGGTATGTTAATCATTTTGTTCTCTCTCTCTCTCTCACACACACACACGTGCGTCTGCATGCCCACAGACAAGGGTTGACTGAGACAAATGAGTATTTTTCTGTCCATTGAAGAAATGCTCAATTTGTCTTTTTCCTTTTCTTGTTACCTGCTAGGCTGCTACACTGTTAGTAACAGCTAGGACTTTTGGTCTGCAATTTGTTGCTACACTGATTTTGGGTACAAGCACAGTGAATCTGATTGAATTGCATTTCAGCTTCGGGTATACCTGAGAACATATGCACTTGAACAAATGGTGCAAGCTGCAAGCTCATCTGCAGGACTACGGACAATCAAGCGGGTTGAACAAACATTGCAAGATCTTGGGGTCTGTCTACCACACTTTTGGTTCCTTTCTGTACTAAATGATTTTGCATTCGAAGATTTATGTTTTTGCTGCCGTTGTTTTACTTTAGCAGTATACTTAATGTCCTTTTCTTTCTGTGGCTATGTGTTCTATGAAGATGCAAGGTCTTTTTAGGTTGATGTTGCTCCATTTGTGAAGTTCCGTATTGTCTCCCTTGTTTTTTTTTTTTTTTTGGATGGGGACATTAGGTGGTTGTTTAGAAAGAGATGTGGGTTTTCTTTACTTTAATTTTTATTTTCTCTGTATGAGAAAGGATTACCAGTGCAAATTCTCCATATTTTCCATATGCTTAGATTCTTTTGCAAATTTTTCTTATGAAGATGAAGGGCTTGATATTTCAGAGCATTCCCAATGATGAACGCAGTTGAATTCTTTGTTTCATGTATACTTGAGGTTATCATTTTTGTAACACACGATGATTTGGCAACTTCTCTTCTGCAGGTTAATTTAAAACCAAGGGTGCCAACCAAGGCTGTCTGTGCTGAGCACCTTGAGTTAAGGAAAGAGATTCTGACCCTGCTGAACCTTCAAAAACAGGTAATGCATACCTGAGTCCACTTTGTGGAAAAACTCTTTGGTTTTTTTATTTTGCTATCTTCATTTTAACTTTATCTTCCCGTTTTTTTGACTGAATTATAGTCACATGATTTGACAAATGGTTTTTGGTTAGATTACAGTAGTGTATCTGATAATTATGATTGTCAATAATGAAAGAATGATATCTTGCTTGGTAAATATGCCACTAACAAGGAGCTGCTCTTCGAGACATGGTTTCCCATAGTTGACAGTCTTGTATTTGAGGCATTGGTCTTTTTCTTCATCTGGCATTAGTTCTGAACCAATTGGCTCATCTAATGCCTTTGTTCATTTCTAATTTTTGTTGCCATCATAGCTTATATGCTAGTGATGGTTACTTAAGGATACATTTTGCCTTCTGAGATTGAAGGCATTGCTACCGTTTAAATGTATTGGAATTATTCTCGTCGAACTTTTACTGGCCAATGACGACATGATATTGGTAACCTTTCTTCCATCATAAAGGCTTAAGTGTATGTATCTAAGGGGAATATTGAAAGGAAAACAATTAATGATAATGTTTATTCAAACGACGCAAAAGGAAAAGAGATCTTGGTTTAATACTTAAAAGTTCATTCATTTCCTTTGATGTGTGGATTCTTTGTTTGATTTTCAGTTGCAATACAAGGAAGCAGAAGGTTCATCTTTCCGTGAAGGCTCATATGGTGAAATGCCTGCCACGCCTAAGGTCAGTGTACATCTGTGTCTGCAACATATTTCGTAATTGAGCGAATTTTGGTTGAGGAACTTCATGATGCATTGTCATTATATCTTGACTTTGCTACTAATAACTTTGTAACAGGGTTCACATCGTGATCATGATCGTATATTTGTTCCAGATTCCATGAGTTTTGGAGGTAATGTACATCTATAATGTGTACATTTGCTCTTTACCTTGCCTTTGCTTTTATCAATTCTGGTAATTTTATGGACTTAACAATGTTCTTTTGATTGAGAAAATAGGGGAAAGGGTCGGCCGCCGGGAACAGAAACGCAAGGTAAATGCCACTTTCTTATGTCAATTCTCTCTGACTCTTTAACGTTTTGGAGTCTAATTGTCTTAACCTCTGACATTCAAGGGACCTGGAAGGGTATCGGAGGGTCCATCATCACCAGCTCATAAAAGACCCAGAAAAATGAAGGCTTCAGATCTATGATTTTAGAGGTGAGGAAGCAAAAAATCAAATGAATCAAGAAGCCTCAAGGGTAGTTATCAGAATTGTTTGTGTTGTTCATCTCTTCACGATTTTTTCAGGATCAATGCTTCCAATGATGGGAGCCGTTATGTGCCCAGAGGCAGAATTGTTAACTTTTTGAAAAGATAACAGAAGGCAGAGATGTAGTTCCTAGTATTTACGCTACAATTTTAGGAGTAATTAGTAGAGCTGTCATTAGCAGATAATTAGGGGAAGGTATTATAATTCTTTTAGATGGAGAAGTATGTCCAATGTGGATGATATGTCACAATGGGTTTTGGAATCCACCTATCTATGAAGAGAGCCTGACTCTGACTTTGTACAAAACTAGAACGTTGCTTATATGAATAGTTATTTAACGTCTTGCTTGATGAAAGCTGAATTAGCCCTTTGTCAATGTACTATCTGATATCAAAAATATAATGTCTCCTGAAAATTTTGTGCCTTTCCAGTAACGATGCATGACGGTCAAGATTTAGCAATCTGAAGTGTGGTTGTTTAGGCCAAGTAAGCTGTCCTCACTATTGGGTTGCCTTTCGGCTTTCGCTTAAATGAGGGAACTTGTGCGCTAGGAGTTGATTTAGGCGGTACAATTTTCATTTTGACTATTTTCTGTCTTTGAGCTCCTCACATGTAATATTGATCTTTAACAACTGTTAATTGACATTGGATCATCATTATAGCTGCCGGATTTGAAGAATCCTCCACTTATCTCTCCTATAACATAGGTAACATGGTTGTGTAAGAACACCACTACATAGAGATTAGAGAAACGGCGACGTATTGTAGGAGTGGTGGTAAATGGTAACACTATCATTATCTCTACGATTAAGTCGCGCGTCGACCACGGACCATGGCTCCAATTTTCTAACACTTTTGTGGCTGAAAAATGTTAAAATACTCTGACCATGTGTTTTATTGTATGTGATCGTGCTCCTCGAACTATGCAAAACCTTCTTGTATGCCGGGCTTCTCCGTCTCCATGCTTGCTTCGAGCTTACCATTCCAGTCACCCCCCAAAAAGCTTCGGGTGCAAACCGTTTTGTAGTTTGAGAAATAAGAGCCCAGCAAGCTTTAGAACTAGTTGGCCCTCAATTTCTCTCTCGCTTTTTGGTGTAGGGTTTGTTTTGGGTCCCCTACTCGACGGCATTCATTCACGGGTCAACCTTCAAGTATACCAGAATGGGTTCATCAACATTGGTCCTCTTCAGACGAACATCTGGGTAAAACGGAATTGTATTTGGTTCTTGTATTACTATATTTTTCAACTTTAGATTTTATGTTATGTATGCTGCCTGGATTTTGGGTAGGTACCTCCACTACTTGGATTGTTTTATTGCACTGTCGGCATGCTTCAACTCTTCTTGGATGAACGAGTATCTTCACAAGTGCATGAGGGAAGTCCACAGAAAGTAGCTGCTTCACTGACGTAAGCATCTATCTAGTCTTGGTTTCTTGTAAGTTGAAACAATTGAACTCTAGTATGTACTCACCAATCAAAACAAAGAATATCAATTAGATATGAGAAACTTGAGGATGAACAGCAACGGAAATTAGAATTGTGCTTCATGCCATGCATCTTGTAACTCTTAGCTTTGTTGTTCAAAGACAGAGCATTAGTGCTACTACTGGAATTGAGCGCAGAATTGTATAGAGCTGGAATAGCAGCCAACATTGAAGCCTACATATTGTTTGCTGGAGCAGAATTCATTTGGTTTACACTAGACAGAACATGGCTCGGGTTTGCTCTAGCTTCTATTATTGGCATAGCTTGTCCTCTGGCTGAAATCCCCATGATGAAGTAAATATTGCCGACTCTAAAAACAATGTAAAACATGAAAAGACATTAAATGGACTAACTTGTCTGCCCATATCCAGGTGGCTTCACCTATGGTATTACCCACGCGCGAACATTGAGATCCTTGGTCAGGTAATCGATTACGATACTGTCAATACCAATTGGAAACACCTCACTGTTGGCTGTTTTCAGAAAATAAGACCCTTTGTGGTGGTATGCAGGGACTTGTGACTTGGACAGTCACTTGCTACTTTGCTTACACGCCATTCCTTATCAATTTATCAAGGTGGTTGAGATCAATAATAACTGCTGCAGACAAATCTACCTAAAGAAGTCAGTAAGATCCAGGATCAGGTGGACATAACTTCCTACTATTTCTTAGGAAAATCTTAGCGGTGTTTTAAGTTTCATATATATGCTGATTTGGCAACAGGAGGGGTTTACTCATCCCACAACAAATTAATCATGTTAGTCTTGATCTTTCATTTACTTATGGTGCAAAAGCACCAGAGTTTGTGTACGTTGGGACGAGAGAAGCTGTATGCCTTGAATGAAAGATCAACATGTGCAAGAATGCTCTTATTTTCTTTCAATACCTCGATGCAATTCTCCTATTTTATACGAGGAGATAGTGACAACAACAAACACCAATCCTGGTTTCTAAGCTATAATATATGATACATGCTTTTTATGCGTGTCTAATGATGAGTAGCGACTGATTCGAAAGTTCTGCGACATGGCTTGAACTAGCGCACAAAAATAACATCGTTTATATCTGCAAACTTCTCTTTGATTGCTGCTTTGATTCCTGATCCAATCGACTCAGGTCCCATATACTTTACACGGCATTCTCCACCCTCAACGGACACCACCTCCACGCTTCCACCAAAGTTCTTTATAGCCGGTCTCAATATATCAAGATGACCATTCACAGCCTGCAGTTGCACGTCGTCCACAACAATTGTTAACATAACAATACAAAATTGCAAGTCCAAAGCTTAAAGTTTTTGTCATAATCAGCTTCCCATGTTCGAGGATTTACCTCCACAGAAGTCTCCTTCACTTCCTCATCGTAGACTTGGCGAATATCTTTAACGGCGTCCCCAAACTTCTCTTTGAGCACTCTTTCGATCCCCATTTTCATGGTGGTCGTTGAACTCGGACAATTCCCACATGCTCCTGTTCTTCAAACTCAACATCTTACTAAAATCAACTTCACACAATTTACTAAGGCAATCATTTCAATAGATCCCACTCAAGAAAAGCACCTTGTAGTTTGAGAGAGATGACGCCATCATCGACGGAGACAACGTCGACGTTACCACCATCAGCAATTAAATAAGGACGAACGTCCTCCAGAACCAGGTCCACGTTTTGTACGGTGAGCTCGAGCTTGAGGGCAGAGTATAGCCCCAGCGATGAGGAACCACTTGGTGAGTTCGCGCTCGAAGCTTTTATGGCATTTCTATGCAAGACCCTTTCTTTTGGAAAGGGGTTGCGCTGTTTTAGAGCTAGGGATGGTCGGTGATGGTAAGGAAAGAATTCGATTTTCCGAAAAATGGGTCGGACTGCCATCGAAGCTACAGACGCCATCGTTGACGAGAATGCTGGGAGTTGGGAGAAGACTAGAATAAGTAACCTGTTTAACAAGGAAGACTACTTTTTGGTAAATTTTGTAAAGTTGAGGGGCTTATGAAGCAAAAAAGGAAATAAAAAAGAAGAAGAAAAAGAGATCGTGCCGATCGACAACAATAGGCCAAGTTTGTGTAAGAACCGGAATGAGATTTTCTGTACTAGTTTCTGACAGAAAATCAAAGTTATGAATACCGTACCGGGTTTGGTATTGGATTGAGTTCTGGAACGGAACTGTACCGGTACCGGTCAGTACCGGATATCGTTTTGGATATTTTTTTAAATTTATAAAATAGTCCCTAAAATTTTTAAAATTTACAAAATAGTCCATATTGATATATTGTACAGTTGT
>JAOTJB010000180.1:35993-46948 GCA_027123815.1 Erythroxylum minutifolium | reverse complement strand
TCACACTTATACCGGGAAATGTCATGAATGCATGTACAATCATTTACATGTGCAAAAATTTACTATTCACTATTCATGTGCATATATGAATGCATGAACATAGCCAAACAATTTTAAGCATTCCTAACCCGTTCCAAATTACTATTTTACCCTTCCCATAGGTGAGGGGATGTTACAGTAATGTTGTATCTTTTTTTTCTTCAAATCCAAAGAATTTACTTTATCCATAGGTTATTGATTCGGCATTGGACAAGAAGGGTTGAATTACCCAATTTATGAAGTTTCTGAAAAGAAAAGGTTCAAATCATTTTTTGGACATGAGTGTTCTATACCGAAAACAAATACCACTATTCATTTTAAAACCATTTATGTATTAACTATTCATATAGTAGTAGAAAGAGTACCTTGCTCCGTTTGAACTTTAAACAGTTTAGCTTTAACTATGTTAATCATCCTCCCTTATTGGTTGATAGAGAATCAAAGTATATTTACCAATAAATCACGAACCGCTATGGTTCTTAAAGATGATTTCTTAATTTATTCAAAAGTAATTCGCAGGATCGTGCACCTTTTCTGTTGGACCCTATTTTTGGAGCCCAACTGTTCGAAGACAAAACGAAGCACGTCAGAAGCAAGCTAAACCAAAGACAAACGAAGTAAGAAGTAGACGAAGCGCAGAGGCAGACGAATTGAAAGGAACAGACAAAGCAAAGAGGGCAGACGAAACAAACATACAGGCTAAACAAAAACATAGACGAAGCAAGGAATAGACGAAGTGAAAAGTAGAAGAAACCAAAAGACAGACGAAGTTCGAGTCAACTTAAGTCGAAGCAAAGTCAACTTAAGACGATGTAACGCTTAAGACGAAGCGGGTCAACTTATGGCAAAGCAAAGTCAACTTAAGACGATGCAACGCTTAAGAAGAAGCGGGTCAACTTAAGACAAAGCAAAGTCAACTTAAGACGATACAACGCTTAAGACAAAGCGGGTTAACTTAAGACGAAGCAAAGTCAACTTAAGACGATGCAACGCTTAAGACGAAGCTGGTCAACTTAAGACAAAGCAAAGTCAACTTAAGATGATGCAATGCTTAAGACCCTATGACGTCATCACAGACGAAGATGACACCATCACAGACGATACATTTTTACAGAAGATGCATCTTTACAGATGATGCATCCGCAGACGAAATGACGTCATCACAGATGAAGATGACATCATCACAGACGATTCGTCTTTACAGATGATACATTTTTTACAGAAGATGCATCTTTACAGACGATGCACCCTCACAGACGAAATGACATCATCACAGACGAAGACAACGTCATCACAGTCGATTCATCTTTACAGATGATACTTTTTTATCGAAGATGCATCTTTACAGACGATGCATCCTCACAGACGAAATGACATCATGACAAACAATTCATCCTTACAGATGATACATTTTTACAGAAGATGCAACTTTACAAACGATGCATCCTCTCAGACAAAATGACGTCATCATAGACGAAGATGATGTCATCACAGACGATTCGTCTTTACAGACGATACATTTTTACAAAAGATGCATCTTTACAGATGATGCATCCTCACAGACGAAATGACGTTATCACAGGCGAAGATGATGTCATCACAGAAGATTCGTCCTTACAGACGATATATTTTTACTTCAAACAATTTCTAAACCTATGAAAGCTTGCAAAATGCCATATCTCTTCATTTCTATTCAACTACTAAATACTTTAAAACAACATCATCGAACACGACAGCAATCTCTCCCAATTCTCATTCTCATTACAAAACAAAGTAAACGTTTAATCAAACTTTAGTTACATATCAACATACACATCAACTTAATACAAAATACAAAAGATACTCATGTTTGATATGCCTATAAAGCTATCCAAAATAGTCACTAACTTAATACAAACGATTTTTAGCTATCTTGGAGTTCCGAATGCCTTACAAGGATCACTAATCTTCTCGATCTGCACCTAAGGAGGGAAAATTTTTGGTTGAGCTACACAGCTTAGTGGCTAACATATTTATAGCCATTGGCAATAAGCTACACAATCAAATACATATATATACATTCATATAGGCATACACCTCCTATCTCAATCTAGAAATAACAATTCGGCACTTACAATTCCAATTCAATTTCATAATTCAACATATCACGCATAAGACATATTGGAGGTAATTTAACATCAAAGCATAACACTCAAATTTCAGCATAACATTTCAAATTGCAAATGTGTAAACCAATGGCTCAAGGGTTCCGTGGAACAAAACAGAGAAACCCAAGTTTACTCCATGAACAAAACGAGTCCACTTTTCGGATCTCGTGTGTCATAAGCGGGCAGCTGGGAGAAGGCTTATGTCGACATACATGTGACTACGAAACGGTTCCTCTCTCGCCCAAACACAATCAAATCTCATGCTTTTCTTCTTTCCATTTAAATCAAAATGCCATGATACAAATCCAAGGCATAGCATGATCATACTCAGAATTCAATCATATCAAAATGTCATACATCTTTTAATGCATAACATAGAACACATTATAATGCATTTTCTACATCAAAGAAATTCACAATTTGGCAATTCAAGCATATACACACAGATAGGCACATTGCCCATTACACAATAACTATAAATAAATTACCTACCTAATTTTGCTGAAAAAACCAAGCTTAAGATTGCTTTTCTTCTTTCTCTTGAGTAAGGTTTTCTTGATTCCCTTCAAATAAACCAATTTCTATTTAATCCATGTTCAAATGAAAATTCATAAAAGTTCAAGAATCAAAGAAATGCTAAAATTGAATTTAGACCTAACCTACCCATAGTCCATCTAGGTTAGAAAACCCAAAACCTAACTTGGAAACCCTAAGATCAAATGGGTTCCCCTTAAACCATCTTCTTCCACATTCATTCCCAACACAAAAACCCATTTTCTCTACTTCCTTTGTCAAACCAAACAAGAAGAAAGATGAAAACTTACCTCTAACAAGTTGATTTCCTCTTCTTTTCTTCTTCCTTCCAAGTTTCCCATAATTTTCCTCCTTTCCTAGCTTCTCTCACGACTCTCTCTCTCCTTTCTTTCTCTTCTTTCATGTTTTTCACTCCTTCTTTCTTCAATTCAAGTTTTTGTTCCTTCTAATGTGCAAGACACTCTTTTCCTCTTCCCATTGTGCCCTTAATGAGTGTTAAAAGTCATATTTGCCCTTCCTTTAATGCTTCTTGCCTTTAACCTTAAATGGCATGCCAAAATTACCCTTATTCCTTCTTAAAACATTAATTTCACTAACTAGTGAAATAAAATCCTACTAAAATTGAAATAAATAATTTACTCCAATAATAATTTTGTCATGACCTCATAATTCATTCTAATGTAAAAATTCAAATTTTATGCTTATTCCGTAACTGTCATGCTTAATTCGACAAAAAAATATTTTGGAGGCCAACAATTAATGCAGGGAGAGTTTGAAATGAACATGATGGGAGAATTATCATTCTTTCTTGGATTACAAATCAGACAAACAAAAAAAGGAACCTTCATTAGCCAAGACAAATTCACAAAGAATTCATCAAGAACTATCATTTTGAGAATGCCAAACTGATGGGTACTCCTATGTGCACTGGGTTTAAACTTGATAAAGAAGAAAAAAGCAAAGCTACGGATGAGACAAAGTATATAGGAATGATTGGATCACTATTATATCTTACAAACTCGAGACCAGATATTATGCTTAATGTGTGTCTTTGTGCACACTTTCAATAAAATCCAAAAGAAAGCCACCTTCAAGCAGTCAAAAGAATCTTTCAATATCTCTATGGAACTATGGAAATTGGACTATGGTATCCAAAAACTAATTCATTTGGCATAGTACGCTATTGTCAGGCAGCTTATTCAGTGATAAAGTTGATCGAAAAAGCATAAGTGGTTACTTTCAATTTCTTAGAGGATTAGTATCTTAGTCCTGTAAGAAGTAAAATTGCACAATGCTTTTGACGATTGAAGTGGAATACATAGTAGCTGTTAGTTGTTATGCTCAAATCTCACGGATGAGTGAATGACTCAATGATTGAATTTATAGCTCTCAACTCTAATGAGCTATTTATAAGCTCCTTTAGATGACTAAGTTAGAATCCTAATACAACTCTACTAGCTAAGATCACAATCTTATCCTATCTTATCATTATTAGATTACATCAAACTAACTAATAGATGACATCCCCATCCAATTATGACTTTATCTAATAAGATTAAGTTACTTCATATTAACAAGATAAAAGATTACCCTATCTAGGAATGATTATCATTATCCACGAAGATCTCGTCTATCTTCAAATGATCCTTCAACATGATCTTTATCTCTTAAGGTTGATGTTCATCCACTATGATCTTATCCATCACGTCATCATGTGCCACATCATCTACAGTTGCCACGTCACTACTGATGTGTTTTCTAAGTCACCAAGGCCTATTCGCACATAGGTCCATCAATGCACGTCCATAGATAAGTCCATCTTCCGTGATCAAGCTCATTCGTGGTGTAATCTCATCGCTCTATGACTAAGTACAAGTCATAATCCGAGTTAGTATAAAACCTTAGATGTTTTACATACCTTCAATTTGCCTCATTGAAGTCAAGTGCTTATACACCTTTCCTCGCTCGCATGCCTTCGCGCAACCTCAGATCTCGCATGACTTAGCTCGTCAACTCAGAAGACTTCACCTTGTTCCCTCATCAACACGCCTTCCTCGTGCCAACCTTTGTGCCAAGAATTAGCCAAGGCTCGCCAACACTTGCACGATCCCTCAGCATAGACTTAGGGGTCTAACAAACCACCCCCACTAAAAGAATTCAACACCCTCATTGAAATAATCTGTGGGCACTCCTCCACGAGTGGTTCACTTGAAGACTCCTTCACCAACTATCGAAGACTGGAGCAAGCCTTCTCTTCCATTGGCATATTTCCCACGTGCCACCTCTTCTTTTCGTCGGGTTTGTTTTTACATGGGTCCTTCTCCACGAGACTCGTAATATTTAAATAGGCGATGCTGTTGATGGCTCCTTACCCCGAGTAGTCTTCATTACTCCCTCCTTTGTCCTTCGTGACTATGGAGTTGATCTACTCCTTGTCCTTTTTTCTCTTCGGGCATTCTCGAGCACAATGCGGCCCCTCATAAATGAAGTATGCAACCTTCCCCTTCAATTACTTCTTCTTATGTTGATAAGATTCTCCCACCTTTTCTTTGCCTTTCTCCTTGCCATCCTGGGTTCCACCATTTTTCTTGCCCTCTCCACTAGGTAGAATTGGTAATGGCAATTGGAGATCCAACAAGGCATCTGCCGCTGTTATTAAACTAGGGAGGTCCTTTACGTACTGCCTCAGAAGCTCCATTTGTGCCCAACCTTGTAAGTCGCTATTGAAGTTGAACAACTTGTCTTCCTCTAACATGTTTCGCATGTCCAACATCACCGATGTGAACTTCCTCACGTACTCCCTCACTGATCCGTCTTGCTTTAACCCCTTCAAAGCTTCCCTCGCAAGCCATGAAGTGTTGTTGGTAGGAATTAGTCCCTTAGCCCCTTCTTCCTACACATCAATGGGAGTTTGCACGTACTAATGTCATTAGAGATCCTCATCCTCTATCACAGCTTGGCATCACTCACTATGTACATTGCTGTGATTGACACCTTCTTTAAGTTCGCCACCTTTGCGACTACAAAGTACTGCTCCATGTCCCACAGAAAATTTTCGAGCTCCTTGGCACTCTGCTTGCCATTGAAAACTTGTGGCTCTCGCACCTTCACTATATTGCTTTCCACTCAGACACCCGTCTCATGCCTTTCCATCGCACATTTGAGCACTAACAAATCATAGCTCATCTCCTCATGAGTCTCCATCTGTTCTTCGAGTGCTCTCATAGTTGCTTGAAGCTCCCTCTCTAAGGCTGCAATACTTTCCAACAAAGGAACCAATCCCTCATCCGTTGGGGCTAGAGACTCAAGAATGGCCTCTACTTTAGTAACCCTTTCTGTCAGATTGCTTTCATTAACCATCACTCTAAATTGGCACAGATACCAATTGATACAAAGGTCACCTTAGGACTTGAACTTTCACCGAAGTTGATTACTAACACCCTTTACACGGTAGCCTCACTTAGGTCTGCTTAAGTAAGACTTCAGCCTTCAACGATCCTCGAATTGTTTACCTTGTACACTTGAAGAAATAATGCTACGAAAACAATAAGAAAGTAAAGGCAACAAAGGAATATAAGGGAGATACGGTTAAACCAGTCTTTATATTACTTTCCCTCAAAAGAATATAAGGAATGCTCTCTCTCTAAGTGAGTCGAGAGCAAAGCTCGAATGAGATATATATAGGCATTCTAACTTGGATGCCAAGTTACATTCAGAATCTCCTTTAAACTGAATTGCCTAAGATCATACTAAGATCGCGTCTATCTCTATCAGATTACATCACGTGGACCAATTGGATGACACCCCCATCTAAATAGGACTCTAACTGATACGATAGAATCTATAAGATAATTGAAAGATAGAGTTTACATTCAAATAGGAAACTAGCATCCTTATTCTTGAAGATCTCCACTATCTTCAGATGTCGAGTCCCACTGTAACTCTAACTCTTCATCATCGCCACATCATCCAAGATCTCTCTACGATCTTTATCCGTTGATGTTGCAGTGTGATATTGCCGAAGTCCACATAGCATACTGACCTAATCCAATGCTTCCCACAACACGTCCATTAGTTGTGGTCCATCCATCCAAGCATGGGCCAAGTCCTTAGGCCATCAAGTCCTTAGCCTGGGTTAAGTCAATCTCCACAAGGTCTGAGACTCTACCAAAATTCATACCAAGTCCGATCCCACTTGCCCACGTTTGCCTTAGTGTTTTTGCATGTCTCCCTTATGTTTGTAATCTAGCTAACCTCCCTCCTAAGACTCCTCATAAAGATAGCTAAGAAGTGCTCTAAAGTTTAAGGGTCTAACAAACCACCCCCACTAGATAGATTCGACACCCTCGTCGAATTAGTCTGAAGGTAGGCATTCACCTAATCTTTGAATTGCCATAAGGTCGTATCTTTCTTCTATGTAGCTTCTGTGACAAGTTTACCTTTCCACTGAATCAAGAACTCGGTCCATCAGTTCTTCTTATATTGACCCATTATCTGATGATCTAGGATCTTCTCCACTTGATCCTCGAATTGTTTCCTCACAACTGGTGGAGCTCGTTTCACCTAACTCCTATGCTGATCTGATGCATCCTCATAGTAAGGCTTAAGAAAACTAACATGAAAAGTAAGGTATACCTTTAATCGTTTGGGAAACTTCAATCTATATGCCACGCTCCCCATTTTGTACAGCACTTCAAATAGTCCATCGTACTTCAGCACCAAACCCCTATGAACTTGCTTACTTGAGATCTTCTTCCAAATATGTCGGGAACAAAACTTTATCTCCCACGTCAAACTCTAATGGTCTCCCCCAAAGATCCGCTTGCTTCTTCATCCGTCGAGAAGCTTTTCGAAGATTGTCCCTCGCCTCATCTAACAACTTTTGCTTCTCCATCGCAAACTTATGCGCCATAGGACATTTTCCATATGTCCTTTGTTGAGCAATCTCCAATGATGTGAGAGGCTATTGTCCCAACACAATCTCAAAGGGACTTTTCTCCGTAGTTGAAGATCTATACAAGTTATAGCAAAACTGTGCAGTATCAAGTAAACTTAACCAATTACGTTGACTTGCACTTACATAATGCCGTAGATACTCCTCAACAAACTGTTGATTCTTTCTGTTTGCCCATCAATTTGTGGGTGATTTGTCATTGAAAACTTCAAATCGCAACCCATCATATTAAAAAGGGATATCTAGAATCGGCCAGTAAATCTGGGGTCTCAGTTGCTCACAATATCTGTTGGAACTCTGAAATACTTGACCTCGTTTTTGTAGAACAACTCAGCCACAACAGCTGAGGGACAAGTCATTGGAGTTAGCACAAAGATCGCATACTTGGAGATTCTGTTAACCACCACTATAATTGATAACACGTTATCCATCTTTGGAAACCCATTAATGAAATCCATTAAAACCGATATCCACGGTCTCTCAAGGATGGATAATGGCTGTAGTAAACTGGCTTCCTTCTTTCTCTCTGGGTTATCTAACTGACACATGAGGCATGTCTTGACGTAACATTCCACATCATTCTCCATGTTCGGCCAAAAGTAGGAACGAGATAGGAGCGCTAACATCTGTTGGACTCCTGGGTGACCAGCCCATTGCGAGTCATGCATCTCCTTTAACAATTATTTTCACAATCCACCAAAGCTCGACACATACACTTGACTACTTTTAGTCAGCAAAAGCCCATCATTGTCAAGCGAAAACCTACGTACAACACCTTCCTTGACTTTTGAAATCAACTTATAGTATATGGCGTCTAGTGGAGCTACCGCTTTAATTTGCTCCAATAGGTTGGATCCACCCTCGTGACAAAATAAAAGGCCACAAATACCTCCTTCCTACTCAAGGCATCTGCCATGTTGTTATGCCTCCCCGATTTATGCTCCCATATGAAGTCATACTCAGCAAGAAACTCCTGCCACTGGACTTGTTTTGCGGACAATTTCTTTTGGGTCCTGAAAAAAGTGTTAGCAACATTATCCATTCGGACAATGAACCTGGTTCCTAACAAATATACTCGCCACGTCTCAAGGTAATGCACCATCGCAAGCATCTCCTCCTCTTGTGTCGAGTAACATTGCTCCGTACCATTGAGCTTTTGGCTCTCAAATGCTCCGGGATAACCCTCCTATATAAGGACTCCACCAATGACTTTGTCTGAAGCATCAGTATATACCTCAAATGTAAGATCAGACATGAACACCTTTAACACTGGTTCGGTTGAGATAACAACTTTAAGTTTCTCGAATGCCTCTACATATGCACTTGACCAACACCACTCTTGCTTCTTCTTTAGCAAGTCCGTCAATGGCGCTGCTTTCTTGGAGTACCCCACAATCAATCGATTATAATAGTTCCCCAGGTCGAAAAAAAATATGTAATTCTCATATTGTCATGGGAGCCTACCACTTAACTATCATTTCTACTTTCTTCGGATCCATTCTGACCTGACCCTTGCTTACCACGTGACCTAAGAATTTGATCTCTAACTGGGCAAACTCGCACTTCTCCATCTTCGTGTAGAGCTTGTGTTGCCTCAGTCTTTTGAACACTTGCCTCAAGTGTTCCATATGTTCTACCATTTTAGTGCTATACACTATGTTGTTGTCTAAGTAGACCACCATAAACTAATCCAAAAAGTCATACAACACATCATTCATAAGGTTGCAAAATGTAGCAGGGGCATTAGTTAATTCAAAAGGCATAACTAAAGATTTGTAGGATCCATACCGAGTTACGCACGTTGTCTTTTTCTTGTCACCACCCTCAGCTATCTGCACTTGCCAATACCCACTCCAAAGATCCAACTTATTGAACACCTTAGCCCTTGACAACCTATCCATCAAATCCTGAACCAAAGGTATCGGATACTTGTTTTTTATCGTTACCTTATTTAGCACACACATCCGAAGTGTATCGTCTTGCTTCTTCTAAAACAATACCGGGGTGCCGTATGGAGCTTTAGATGGTTGGATGAACCCTGCCTCTAACAACTCACAAAGTTGTTTCTGAAGTTCTGTCAATTCCATCAGGGACATCCTATATGGGGCACGTGCAGGTGGGATTGCTCTAGGAACCAACTCGATCCTGTGATCTACCTCATGAAGAGGGGAAAGAGTTTTCGATAACTCTTATGACATCACCACCTAAAACTCCCTCAATAAACTTGCAACTACATTAGGGACTTCCACCATGTGGTCTTCACTGATTTCCCACATGGTAGTAAGATAGGTCTCCATGCCTTTCTTCAACCCTTTCCCGATGCTCATGGCTAAAACATGTCCTACCAAAGTTGTAGCATTCGTCGTTCCACCATCGAACCTACAACAATTCAAGTGGAAAGAATTTTGATCTTGCATTAATATCTTACCTCCCAAACTCGAATACAGCACCACCTTTACTGCTTTGAGGAAATCGACCCCCAATATCATCTCGAAATCCTCTAATGGTATGATAATGAAATTTATCTCGGCATGTCAACTTCCAATTCTTATTGGAACAATGTAAGCAATTCCCGCAACTACTTGTGCCTTCCCTGAAGGGGTTTTAATCTTCATCGGAGCATTGGACACCCTTATGCCTAACTTTTGAACCATCATTTCTATTAGGAAACTATGGGTTGCACCCGTATCTACCATTGCAGTCACCTCTTTCTTCTCAACTTTTACACCCACGTACATTAGTCTATTAAAGGGAATCGACTCGGTATTAACCCCATTAAGTAAGGTGATCAGATTTAGTGCCGCTTCTTCCAAAGATTCACCGTCTTCTTCGACAATCAAGGCATTGAACTTCTCCTTTCTCAGGCATTCTCTAACAAAGTGTGGACCACCGCATAAGTAACAAGTAACCTTGCCCTTCTTTGAGGGCGTCTCCCCATTCTTCAAGCCTCCATTCTGCTTGCCATTGCCCTTGAAATCCCCCTTCTTAGAGTCTTTCTTCTTGTTCCCTTCTGTCTTCTCCTGTTGGGCGTGGCCTTTGCCCTTGGAAGAATTTGGGAAGCTCGCTTTTGATTCTTTCGGCATTGTTACTAAATTCTTCTACCTTAATTAAAGATCCATCAAGTGCCACAACACACTACAAGAAAATTCAGAATTTGCGTCGGAATATTACCGATGGAATTTATTCCGTCGCCCCTTACCGACAGAAATGAATAAATCCGTCGCTGAAAACAAACATTTACCGACCGCGAACCCATCCGTCGGCAATATTGACGGGGAAAA
>JAOTJB010000180.1:5571-18110 GCA_027123815.1 Erythroxylum minutifolium | reverse complement strand
AAAGATGGTATATAAAATGTGTCCTGTAAAACCAATACAAACCCTATATCGATGTTCAAACCTATATCCCTTACATACAAAACATCCACTTCTTTATTATTGTCGACCATCAGCTTCTCCTCTCCTTTAGTTGGCCTTCTCGTAGATTTGAACCCTTGCATTGTGGAAATAATATGATTAGATGATCCACTATCTAGCCACTAAGAACTTGATGTGGCTATAGCTAAATTGGATTCATAAATCATATAGGCCGAGGAGTTACCTGACAGCTCTTGTTTGACTTTCCAGACTTCGTACTTCTGGCAATCAAATTTCTTATGCCCCTTCTTCTTGCAAAAGAAGAATCTCATATTCTTCAAGTCATGGTGACCATTTTGTAAATCTAGAATGTCCTATCTGAATCTGTAGAGAGGGTTTCGATTTCTTACGCTTCAACTTTTAGGGTTTAGCCTTCCCTTTACCTTTGGCTACATATAAGACTGTATGAGGCGTGCTCTTCAACGCCTTCTCTACTACAACTCATCGAGAAATTAGTGCATTGATATCCCAAGCCTTATCCTAGGAAATGAATGAAGTGACCAGCATCTCAAACTCTCACGGAAGAGTATTAAGGGCTTGGTGCATAATCAATATATCGAGAATGAGAACATCCAGTTCCTTCAGCTTACTCTGAAGGTAGACCATCCTTACCTTGACACCTCCTTCTCTTGTATACCTCATGGAGAATAGATCCTTAATTAAGGTACTCAGCTCAGGATTGGATGAGATCTTGTACCTTTAGGAAACATTATCTATAAATTCCTTTATTATGGTGGTGTCCGGAAGTCCACTCAGTAGATGATCTGGGATTCACCTCTTAATGGTCAAATATCACATCCTATTTAACACCTCCTAGATTGCAAAGGCAGCCTTATAAGCTTTCGAGCTTATGTCCATAGGTGGAGAGGGTCTCTCTGTCAGCATAGCCATGTTGATGTCTATCATCCCTAAGGCAAACTTGACATCCTTCTTCCACTTCTTGAAATTGAAACCGGTTAGGGTTTCAATGGTGACAACATTGTTGTTGACAAAAAACGTGCCTGCACAAAAGACAATGAAAAAATTAGCACAAATGTAGGATAATAGTGATATTCAAAATGTTAAAGCAACATTTATATTGAGAATTCGATCACATATATTATGAAATATCTTTGGGCTGAATACATAATATATGCAATTAGACTTTTATATAAAAGCAATCAGAGTACAAATCATCAACTCTCATGACACTACCACCTTTACGTGAATAGATCATTTAAACAACGACTTTCCTCTATCTTATGCCTTTATACACATTTCAAAATCATATGTAAGGCCAACACCTTTGGGTAGAATAATCAAACATAAGACGAGAGACATTTCTCAACATGTAAGCAGAACAATTCAAAATATTGACTCGAAACTCAATAGTACCTAAAAGGTCCACAAGCACAAGAAGTACATCTTTATGTTATCCTCACATTCTATATGAGCATAAAGTATATGAAAATGTAACATCAATAATTCGACTAAATGCACAGTCGAATTATCACATACTCGTGTTGAAGAAATTCTTTGAAAACTTTGTTTGAGACTTTCGTAGTGAAAAATCTCAATCAAAGTGACTATCGTGTAATATCGAGCATTTAACTTCTCATATGAGACACAAAAATATGTGAAGTTCGAAATAAAAAGATTCACTTAAAACGAGCTTAGAATGTCTAAATGCCTTTTCTGGAATGAAATTACCAATGTAATTAATCTAAAAAATTAAAAAAATTACTTAAAAAAATTTCCCTGACCTAGAAATTGAACTAAAAGGACCCAAAGCACCCTTATGGGAACTATAAAATTTTCTCCTTTTTTTCCTTCGTGCTGACGTCAGCATGTTACTATATGCTAACATCAACGTGACATCATGGGTGCAAGTGAGTCGGTGGCATGTGCACTACACATGCGTATGCCTGACGCACCTCTAGATGCATCTGGTACGGGGTCATGCACACTGAAATGCTGAGACACTGTTGGCAAGTGTGGCTCATGTGCCCACACACACAGACGCATTGAATCTGTATATCGTATGTATCATACGTGCTTTCCACGTGTCATGATAGATCATGGGTACGTACGTCACATATGCCAGACTTGACGTTGCTGATTGAAAAATGAGTCTATTATGGTACATGTGACGCGTTCAACTTTCACCACCACTAACCATATTGAAGACAATTTCTGACGAGATTTTTGCTGGTTTTTTGTACTCTATAGCTTGTTTTCAACCCATTTCTTAATGCTGCACACATATAGCCCACTGTCACGCATCCATACACATGAAAAATTGAAAAACGGACCAAAACCATCTGAAACCCTTATTGATGGAAAATTAAAAAAACTTTGTTTTTTACTACCTTATCGCATAACTACTGCTCTAATACCACATGTAACACGTAGCATGAACCTTATTACATGTCCTGGATCATTTGTGAAAGGAAAATAAATGAAGTAACTGCAGAATACCTGATTTTGGTTCCATCAAAAGTTCAAAGGAGCTTTCCGAGGCTGTAATGAGCTTGAATTCATCGGGGCTTTCACTATTACTTTTCATAGCACGTAGTTAGCACCTTTCTATAGTTTTTTAAATACATAAGCTCTCTTAATATATCAAAGAATACGTATACTTATGAATGATATGAGCAACTGCATGAGACCTTAACCTATTTATATAACTTCCATATCGGGTTTCCCCATCAAAGGTCCGATATGGGTCTAGTCTACACTAATCAAGATCCATTTTTCTCATACACTTCATCCCATTGAATTAAATCATTTATTGAGCTACTTTATTATCTTTATTTGGACCAAATTACATAACTTAACTAATAAGTCATTGAAATTCGATAAAATACAATTAATTGTTGTCCAAATTTATAAAAAATGTCTAATAAACATATCCAATATGTTTATGTGATAACAAGCAAGAATATATGCAAAACATTCATTAGCTCTTTTTTTATGTTGAATAATTATGATTAAGGCAATATGTTGTTATCGTTGTAGTGATGAGAAAGGATTTGGATCTTGGTGGAATAATCTTCATGTATTATGGGTTCAATTAGGGGGATAGAAGTCGGTCTTGTTAATAAGGAATTTGTTGAGGTGTCAATTCCTCCAAGTTTAATGACTAGTTCTTCAGATGTAGGTGTAGCGATGTTCAGATGATTAATAAGACCATCCACAGCAGTTTAGATGTAAGATCTCTCAACTTTGAAACTCAATCATCATTTCAGGCATTATTTGACTGTATAGAAGCAAAACTTGCAAAATTTGTTGTTGAAGAAGGGCAAGAATTCCATCTTCCTCTTGGTAGAAAGATGGAATTAGGTTTCACCTTTTCATTTCCTATCTTACAATCATCCATATCATCTAGGACCCTTATTCAGTGGACAAAAGGTTTCTCCAAAATTGACGCTATTATGTCTTGATGCTTGAGCTCTCTTTTACTTTTTTATTTTATACTGTTTATTGCTTTTGATCAAGTTAAAGGTAGATAACACTATATGTTATTCTAGATTGCCCATTATAAACATGATAAGGGAATTCCACCTTGTTTTTCTAAAATAGGTGGGTCAAGATGTGGTAAAGGAATTAACAAAAGCCATGGAGAGGCAAAGTGTTGAAATGACTGCCTCGACTCTAGTAATTTATATTTCTTGCAATTCAACAACAATGGCAAACATATTTCCCTTTACTAATCTTTTGATATATAATGGTCCTACTTTCTCATGTCAGTCTGAGTATGGAGAAATATTTTATATGAGTACTAGTAATTTTCTATATCTAATTAACAGTGCCGAATTAGGTAAACGACACAGTTGGAACATTAGCCAAAGGTAGGTACACCAATAAGGAATCTTAAAGGCTTGGGCCATTATCCCAAGAAGTCTCCACCTTGACATAAGACAAAAGTAGGAGCTCTCTTCATCTTAATCCCCAAAGGGCGCTCAAGTATCAAGAATACCGGCTAAGTCCAAACAATGCTTGAACTTAGCAACAAGTAATGGCTTGGTCAATATATACCTTTTATTGCCTCAAGAAGTAACATTAGAGGGACCACATAGATCATAATGAATATAATCCAGAGTATCTTTGGTCCTGTAAATCCCGGGGGAAGAGAAACTTACTTTAGTTTGTTAACCAAAGACACAATATTCACAGAACTCTGGCTCAATATACCCATCTTGCACAAGATTTGCAAACCTTTCTCGCCCATATGGCCTAAGCAGTAATGCCATATCTTGGTGGCATCTTGGTGAAAATTAGATGAGGCAACATCAGCAGTATCAATAACAGTAGAGCCCTACAACACGTAAAGAGTACTATGTCTTTTCCCTCTAAGGATTACAAGATTACCTCGAGAAACTTTTATGACTCCTAGAGAAACTTTTATGACTCCACCTTCAAAGGAGTACCTACAACTAAGAGACTCAAGTATACCAAGTGAAATAAGGTTACATTTTAAATCAGGAATGTGACAAACATTAGTGAGGGTTTTAACAATACCACCATGAGTTTTAAAATTATTGTATCTTTTCCCACCATATCATATTGTGCATTGTTACGCATAAGGATAACAGCCTTAGCAGTTTCATAAGTAGCAAACCAATCCTTGTGAGGACACATATGAAAAGTACAATTAGATTCTAGGATCCATTCATCTTTGGATTATTGTTTGCCTTGAACAACCAAAAGAACATCACTTCCTAAACTGAATTAACCACATCATCCTTGGAGGTAGAATCAGATTTATTTACCTTATTTTTACCTTCTTTTTCGAGTTTATTTTTCAATTTATAATAGTTCGAGACCTTGTATTAGAGTTTCTTACAATACTTACATGTAATATTGGCATCCCTAACTCTAGAATTAGATTTAGACTTCTTATGGCTCTTATTGTCCTCTCATTTCTCAAAAGTTCTACCTTTAGCCGTTAAACCCTCAACCTCCTTCTCAATGGAAGCATCAAACTTTTCTTTAGACAATAAAGCAAATTTAACTTCTTCTAAAGAGAGAGTTTTATGGTTACTATAAAAAATAATTTCTTTAAAGTGTTTATACGAATGAGGTAGTGAAATAACAAGAAGCACTACTTGATTCTCATTATCAATTTTAACATCAAGATTTTCCAAAACAATAATAATGAAATTAAATTCATCAAGAAGAGATGGGACTGGGGTACCTTCGGACATCTTAAATATAAAGAGATGTTCTTTGAGACAAAGTTTGTTGGCCAAACTCTTTGTCATGTGAAGGGACTCCAATTTTAACAAAAGTCCTACAGTGGTAGTCTCATAGACTACTTCTTGGAGCACTTCACGTGTAAAGCACAACTGAATAATAGATAAGGATTTTTCATCCAACTCTTTCCAATCCTCATCTGATATATTGGAAGGTTTCTTTGTCTTGCCAGACAAAGTTTTCTTCAATCCATGTTGTGTGAGAACGACTTGCATCTGGACCTTTCAAATAGCAAAACTAAGTTTTTCATCAAACTTGTTGATGACAAATTTGGTTGAAGGAGACATGGCGATAAGACTTGTTAACCGAAACAAACCTCACTTTGATACCAGTTTGTTGTGCTAGTAGTCGCAGAAGCAATGAAATTAATCAAGTAAATAAAAAAATTAGAAGGATGCAAAGAATGTTTATGTGGAAACCCAAATGCCAGGAGAAAAACCCACGGGGTTAAGAAAGCCTGAAAATATGTACTATGTCAAGGAGATAAATTACAATTGTTTTTCCTCTCTCTGATAAACCTTAGGACTAATAAAGAGTATACCAATATGATGTTACAAAGGATCCCTAAGGGATGTTTATATATTAGTATAACTCTATGGTAGAAAACCTGGACAGAATAAAAATTTAGAAATAGTGTCAAAAAAGGAAAGCAAACCTACATAGAGTAGGAATCTACATAGAGTAGAAATCTTAAAGGCTTAGTTCATTATCCCAACAGGGAGAAATAGTACGGGGAGTTTTTCTAAGAATGGCCGAAGAAGCTACCTTTTTGGTGATAATCTTCCTCTAAAACTTAAAATTCCCTTCATATTGAGGTAAATCCAATTGTCTATACATCTAGGAATTGCTCTATTCTGGTGCACTGTTGAAATAAACAATTTTTTCAAATGAACTCTGGCGAATGAAATGCCACCACATTGTTATAGTTGATTGATAGGAGGAAATTAAGAAGTTAAATAATAAAACTAATTGCTTTACATGAAGCTTTGAGACCACAATGGCTCCTCTCTTCTCGAAAATCCATATGTCCCTTATTAACGTATGGACAGCTATCTCTCGAGCACAAGTTTAGGTTCGACTTCAATGGAAAAATAAAATAGAGCACCTAACAACATATCTTCATAGACCAAAAACTACGAGATCGTCTCTTTTATTGTGGGGCGACGGAGTGATCGTACCATTCGGGCGTTTTTTTTTCATGTTTTTCTCGAAGGCTGGAGAAAGCTATAATCAATAAGATTTTCCTAACCCTCCCTTCATAATTTTGTACATTTTTCTCAATTTATCTACTGAAGTTGAGGTAGTTGATAAACTAAATGGAATGTTTATGAATAGAAAGGTTGATCGTATGGGTGTATGTTTCTTTTGCACTATGTTCGGGCATGGGTTGGTTTCTGCAAGAAAGTTTACAGTTGCCAAAGCCTGCTATGTTTGGTTGAATTTTGAAATTCATGTGAAGATTACTGGCACTGCCTTCAGATTTGAAGGTTGTGGATTCAAATAACCCTCTTATTGTAAGTCTTTCCTTTGCTGGTTTTAGTTACTTACCAATATAGTTTCAGTTACCTTAGTATATCTCTTACTAGAAGATTCACATCACGTCATATGAGGCCCATTTTAGGCATGTCAATATGCACTGGAGAGAAGAATTGGCATTTTTTGGTAGTTATGTTGATGCAATATCAGACGAGGTGCAATTTGATATGATGGGTTTTGGATATGCAGGACACGTGAAATGTCAGTAATGCATCAGGACATGGCTCCTGATCTTAAAGTTGAAGGGAACAAACCAAAGGATATTCTAGAGGTATTTCATGTAACTACAACCAATCTATAAATCATATGTTAGTTTGAGTTTTTTTTTCGTTTTCATTTGAAGATCACCTTAAGTTGCCATAAATATTGCACAATTTTAGGAGTTTGGGTTGTTCAGTCTCGTCGGACTAATAAAACTGATTTTTTGTTTATGCTGTGAAGAAAATATCTTCTGTTAATGCTGGAGGGTTAAGTTTAATGAATACAAAGTTCATCACTAAAGTTGTAGCCTTGAATGCAATATTTCCGGTGATTAAAACCATACTACCTAGAATTGATTGGTCTTGACAGGATCCTGATTGAACATTTGTTTATCAGTAATATCTTTATCAATCACTGGCCCAATTGCTTTTATATCCGCACGCCCGTGGTGCAATTACAATCATCATTTTCTGCCGTATTGCTGATATCAAATACCTCCTTAAAAACAAGTAGAGTGGTAGTTGAGCTATGTAACATTGTTGCCAGATGTGGAGCCCGTCTTGCAGCAACTAGAATATTGGCTATCCTGAAGAAAATTGGTGGGGACATTCTCAAGGATGGGAACAAACAGAAGACAGTATAGCCATGGGTGGTGGGTTATATGAGCATTACACCGAATATAGCAAGTTCTTAGAGAATACTCTAACTGAATTGCGGGGGGAAGAGGTATCCAAAACTATTGTAACTAAGCATGGTAATGACGGGAGTTGCCCTTCTTGCTGCATCACATTCACACTATTTGTAATTCAGGAAGTCCGGATCAACAGAGCTGTTTTGAGTCTTCATGGTTTACTTTCTTTTGGATCTTCACAACGCCTAGTTTATCCAATCATTTAACTACTTGTCTCTTTATCTCTTAGCTTCAGAAGAACGTTAATGAGACCATTTAAAGTGTTCTGCCAATTGAACTATATGTACTAGAGCAGGACTTAGAAACGGTCGTTATTATTCAGCTTTAGCCTGCTATCCTCACTTGTTATTCTGAAGGTGGTTTTATCAATTCTTTTGGCAAGTATAATATAACAGAAATGGTGGCTCAAGTATTTTTCTTGTATAATTGCCAATTGCCTATAAACTATGTCTTCTGGTTATGATATGGATCAAGTAGCTAGTGACGCGACATCTCAAGTTGGGATCAATGGTTCGAGTATTTGAGATAAGAGTTTGACATCTTCAATTCAAATTCTATCGTCCACTTTCAAAAGAGATCCACTTGTGGATATTGATGGGAATATGACAAGGGTTAGGACCAAAAAGATGCAATGAGCTTTGAATAATTTAATTAAAGAAGTTCATTCTTAAGCCCAAGTCCAAGTTGCTTCAATTAAGGAGCCCAAGCAAGTACACTTAATAATTCCTGAAGAAGTTGGGCTAACTTAACTTGAAAAATAAGGCCCATGATCGTATTTATTATTATTAGGATTCCTTCTTTGTAAGTGAAAATTGACCAAATTCTATATATAAGGTCTCTTATTTTCTAAAAAGGTTAGTTTCCTAATAGGTTAAGTAATTATAGGTTTAAGATAATTCCTTTTCTATAAAGGATTGCCCTTTTGTTGTAATTTTCAGTCAACCCCCCTCTCTTACATATAGGGAGATTTAGCTATCACTAAGGCATAATTTTTTAGGAAATTTTTTCGTGAGGTTTATCCTTATTATTATTCTTGTTGAATGATTAGAATGCATTGCACGATTTTCATGCTTTATATGTGAATTATCTAGTTGATTTTGTTTCATCAATTAGTGGCGTCTTTATTTGTTGTTCTTCTTTCAACCTTATGTCGTTCAATTCATAATTTTCTTGAATTAGGTTATGCATGTTATTGAGGGTTGGGTTACAAATCTTTTGAAACAAACTTTGATCTTTTCTTCTTGTTCGAATCTTCTTCTTAGTTGAAGATCAAGTGGTGAATCAAGAAAAGTCTTGGGTAAGTTTTTTATATTCCACAATTTCATATCAATGTGGTATTAGAGCCTATATTATCTTGATTCATGTTATGTGAATAATTTTGTGCTTACTAAATTTGCATTCTTGGAGTTCTTAATCAATCTTGAATTGTTTCTTAGTTTATTTCTTTTGTGTCAAGAATTTCGTCTTTAAGTATTTCCAATTTTCTATTCAAATTTAATTTTATGGCAATTTTCTTAGGTAGCTTCGGTCTCCTTTACTTTTTAAAGGCAAAAAAAGGTTGTCTTCTTGGAAAGTTTCCTTTTTGTGAAGTTGTTGGTTTTGGAAACTAAGTTTCCTAATTGTGAACCTGATTTAGAAGGTACTTTACTTGCAAGGAAAGAAGTCTTACTTGCCTAAATTGGATACTTTTAGTCAATCCTATTTGTATTAGGAATTGTTTCCTTTTTAGGTGTTGTAGTTTAAAATTGCCATATCTTTTTAACCGTGAGGAATTTGGGAACATGCCATCCATTAATTTGATAGTCATCAACAAGATCTTTTAATTGACACTCATATTGCATTTTTTTGCTCCTAAAAAACCAAAATGCCCTACCACAAATTGTGCCAATTTGTGACATATGCTAATCTATTTTCTTGTTCTATATTATCTTTGCAAATTATACTTGAGCCATTCTTGTTCTTTTATCTCCTAACTTGTTTTCTTTTTGCTACTTTGCATGAGAATTAGCATTTATTTTATGGCACTAAAGAAGATAATAAGGAAGGAGTGGTAAAAGGTCAATTTTTTATTTTACATCTGGTTGTAAAAGTCTATTGTAGAGTGGAACACTTGGGTTGAGAGTAGTCTTAGGGTATACACAAGGGAGGTGGTTCGAAAATAAACAAAAGAGCATGTGAGATTTTTATTTTGCAGTTATCATGTTTGATGAAGCAACACAAAGAAGATAGGCTGAACTTGGGGTTAACTTAGCCCACGCCAAAAGAGACACCGTGGAACCCAACAACAATGACTTATTGATGGTGTTAGTAAAACAAATGATAGAGTTAGGAGTTAAGTTTAAAAACATTAGGAAGTGTATGAACAACATGAGTACAACCAAAGCTTTTATGAGCAATTAATATCAAGAAGAAACCGAGTGAGAAATTAAAACTTCCAGCCACACTTATGGACAAGTTAAAAAGTTGATGGTAATTTGGGAACTTTTTAAATTCTTAAATTTCATGGGAAATTTGATCTTAAAGCTTACTTACAATGGGAATTGAAAGTAGAAAGATTTTCAACATCCATAATTTTTTGAAGAAAAGAAAGTTAAGCTAGCTATTGTTAAATTCCAAAATTATCTCACTATTTGGTGGAGTAATCTTATGCATGAACGTAAAAGGAATGAGGAACCCTCTATTTCATCTTGACGTGAACTAATTGGCATAATGAGGAAGAAGTATGTTCTAAATGCCTATTTTCATGAATCGTATAATAGGGTATAGGAACTAAAACAAGACATTTGAACTGTGACTGAATACTTTCAAGAGTTGGAAGCACTGAAAATCAAAGTTGGCACTAAAGATGATGAGTCGACTGCTTTAGCTTGTTTTCTTGGAGGGTTAAATCAATAAATTCACCAAAGAGTTGAGATGCAAGGGTATATTGATATGGATGATTTGTTAGGAAAAGTTATAACTGTTGGGAGACATATGAAGGAGAATACTTCTACTTCTTCTTTTAATGTAAAGGCTTTACCTAATAATGTTCACTGATAGCAAAATAAATAGGGAAATAATAGGCTAAGAGATATTCGCCTAACCCTAGTGCCAATAAAAATATGTCCTTTAAACCTTCTGAGCCTAACGCTAGTAGTAACATCCCAGACCACCCGCTCACAGATATTATTCACTTTGGGTCTTGGCCCAGCCAACCCCTCACAGTTTTGTTCTTCCCACCCTTGGAAAAATGCCACTATGAGGGAGAGGTTTTCATAGCCTTATAAGGCCTACTTCGTTCCCCTCGCTAATCGATATGGGAATCTAACATTCCACCCCCTTGGAGGACCAGTGTCTTTGTTGGCACATAGGCCTGGATCCACCCCTTAGAGGCCCAACGTGGCACATAGGCCTGGATCCACCCACTTGGAAGCCCAGCATGCCAGCAAGGAAGCTGGGCCTCTAAGGGGGCAGATCTAGGCCTGTGTGCCAGCAAAGACGCTGAGCCTCCAAGGGGGTGGATCCAGGCCTATATGCCAGTAAGGACGCTGGGCCTCCAAGGGAGTAGATCTAGGCCTATATGCTAGGAAGGACGCTAAGCCTCCAAGGAGAGTGGATCCAGGCCTCTAGGCGAGCAAGAACGCTGGGCCCCTAAGGTGGAATGTTAGATTCCCAGATCAATTGGAGAGGGGAACGAAGTAGGCCTTATAAGGCTATAGAAACCTCTCCCTTATAGATGCATTTTCCCAAAGGTAGGAAGAGCAAAACTGTGAGGGCTTGGCTAGGCCAAGGCCCAAAGCAAACAATATCTATGAGCAGGTGATCTGGGATGCTACAAATGGTATCAGAGCTAGTACCCGGGCTGATATGCCAGTAAGGACGTTGGGCCTCTAAGGGGGTGGATTCAGGCCTATGTACCAGCAAGGACATTGGGCCTCCAACGGGGTGGATCCAGGCCTGTTGGCCAGCAAGAACGCTAGGCCTCCAAGGGGCTGGAATGTTAGATTCCTATATCAATTGGAGAGGGGATCGAAGTAGGCCTTATAAGGCTATAGAAATCTCTCCCTCATAGACGTATTTTCCCAAAGGTGAAAAGAGCAAAACCGTAAGGGCTTAGCTGGGTCAATGCCCAAAGAGGAAAATATCTATGAGCGAGTGGTTCAGGCTAATACAAATGTTAGATTCCATATCGATTGGAGAGGGAAACGAAGTAGGCTTTATAAGGCTATAGAAACCTCTCTCTCATATATGCGTTTTCCTAAGGGTGGGAAGAGCAAAACTGTAAGGGCTTGGCTGGGTCAAGGCCTAAAACGGACAATATTTATGAGCGGGTGGTCCGAGCTATTAAAAATGGTATCAGAGCCAGTACCCAGATTGGTATGTCAGCAAGGATGCTGAGCCTCCAAGAAAGCTGGATCCAGGCCTGTAGGCCAGCGAGGACGCTTGGCCTCTAAGGGAGTGGGATGTTAGATTCTCATATCGATTGGAGAGAGGAATAAAGTAAGCCTTATAAGGCTATGGAAACTTCTTCCTCACAGATGCGTTTTCTTAAGAACGGACAATATCTGTGAGCGGGTAGTTTGGGCTGTTACAAGTCCTCCCCCTTTAAAAGAGTTTCGTCCTCGAAACTCCTAAGTCTAGGATACAAATAAATGGAAGTACTGACGTCTCATAGCATTGTCAAGTTCCCATTTCATTTCCCCGACCCTGTCGCTTTTCCAAAGAACTTTTGTAACATCCCATTTCCAGAGAACGGGTCGGACCAGAGAAACGGGTCCAAGTGTGGTAAATCAACACATCTCATGCTCATGCATTTGTG
>JAOTJB010000177.1:109504-129396 GCA_027123815.1 Erythroxylum minutifolium | reverse complement strand
GTAAACTCCTTTACTTATATGGAGATAAATCGCAACACTACAGTCTAAACCATAATCAAGCGACCAACTTGATTATTCAACTGTGAATCAATTAATTTAGATTCTAATAATATACATGTTTTCCATATATCTCTATGTATATGTATATTACTTACAAAAGAATCTCGGTACCTTATGACTAGATATATAATGCTCATAAAATCCAAACTCTTTTGTTTTATTAATAATAAATATTTTCATTATAAAGTACCTGGAAGAAATTAAGTTATAAGTAAAAACATTTGCTTTCCAGGGCACTATATTTACATAACTCCAACATAATGATATAACAGAAATTTTGTGAAACTTTAACCTTAGGTTTTTCAATTGGTCTCAGAGCTTGGTTCACCTAATCGAAACTTGGTATGACAAGTTGGTGTAGATCAGTATTCCACACTTATAACTACTAGAGAAAGGGCGTCAATCACTAAGACACCTTTACTAGATGGCTCTAACTATCCTGCTTGGAAATTAAGAATGAAAGTGTTTATTCAAGTGCAAGGGACTAAAGTCTTGACTTCTGTGTTCAAAGGTTGGAATCATCCTATGACAACTAATGAAAAGAATGACGCGGTACCTAAAGATCTGTCTAAGTAGACAAAGGCTAAAGAATAGGGAGCGCTTGGTAACTCTCTAGTAATACATGCAATTTTTAGTGATGTAGATAAAGGATGTTTCAGTATGATATCAGCGTGTGAATCAATAAAAGAAGCTTAGGATACATTACAAACTATACATGAAAGATCACAATTGGTAATAGCATCAAAACTTTAAATGTTGGCTACTAGATTTGAAGAGTTTAAGATGGAGGAAAGTGAAACTATTAGCCACTTAGGACATCAACTTTGTAAGAAGTATTGAAATCTGAAACTGGTCAAGAAAATACTGAGTTTGTTGTCTCCTAGATTCATATCAGAGATTATACCTATTAAAGAAGCTCACAATGTTAATGAGTTATCTCTGGATAAGGTAATTGGAATTCTCACAAACTTCGAGAAGAACCTGTTGAGAGACAAGCATGAGAAGAACAAAGGATTGGTGCTTTAAGCCAAAGTTGTTAAACCTATGCATGATTCTAATAAAAATGAAGATCTAGTATTGCTAACAAGAAATTTCAACAAGTGGTTAAAGAAGCTGAAGAAAGATAGACCTGAGTTCAGATGGAGTGGTGGAAGTTCATCCAACTATAACTTCAAACAGCAAGCAAAAACTCAAAAAGTTAAAAACAAGGCAAAGAAGATTCAACATCATAAGTGTCAAGGTTTTTAACATATGCCAACACTTTTAAAAGAAGAAAAGGGAGGTCATACACTAGCACTTGAAGTGAAAACGAATATGAAAGTGAGTACAGTAGCGAAGAAGAAATTGTGAGTCATCAAGCTACATTGGTTGCTTTATATAAAGAAAGTCAAGTTGCCTACTTAGTAGCAACCAGGAAAGAAACTGATAATGAAAATACAGATGCTTCAGTATTAAACTCTAATTTGAATAGTGACAGCGATGATAGTGACTTAAAATTTAAAAAGGAAGATATTTACAAGGCCTATGAATTGATGTATAGAATATGGGTGAAGACTTATAAACACAATGAGAAGTTAAAAAGGGGGAATTTTTCCATGAAAGATGTTATTCGAGGTTTGGAGATGAAATTATTGTAAAGAATAAATGAACTTGATGAAACCAACATAAATTTGATCAATACAGAGAAAGGAATAAGAATGTTGAATGGTGGTATCGAGAAGTTAGATAATTTACTGGAAATTGACAAAAACAAAGGGGATTTTCAAGGTGTTAGACATAAAGGTGAATGCTCTCAAGTGAATAATGAGTAAAATGGTGAAGTTAGATTTGTTAAAGAAGCAAGATCAATTAAGCAAGGAGAATTTTCAAAAAGAAGCAGAAAGTTTGTGCCTACGTGTCACTTTTATGGTGTAAAAGGTCACTTAAGGCCAAATTGCTACAAGTTGTTGCAAATGCTATTTTATCATACTCAACACAAAAATTCCAAACATTCTTGAAAAAACCTTCAACAGCAGAGACTACCAAAGCAGATTGGGTTAAAAAGAATTAATCACAAGCTCTTGTGGCTCTTAAATCTATATGTACAGCTTCTCACAATGGATGGCACTTTAATAGTTGGTGTTTAAGGCATATGATAGGTGAAAAAAGCTATTTGATAAATTATCAAAGTTTCATGGATGGTCATATCATATTTGGTGATGGGAAGAAAGCAACAGTGATTGTTAGAGGAAGTCTTTGTGTGGATGGATTGCCTCAGTTCAAAAATATGATTCATGTGGATAGTTTAAAAGCCAACTTTGTGAGTATTAGCTAGCTTTATGATGATGGGTTGTTAGTTAAGTTTACTAGTAATGAATGCAAAATGTTAAACCTTTAGGAGATTGTATAGTAAGCAGAAGAAGATCAATGGATAATTGCTACATATTACAGGTCCTTACTTCCTACAATTCACCCATATATGTTGATATAACTCTATGTCACCAAAAGCTTGGTCATGCCAATTATGATCTCATCAACAAGTTAAGCAAATCTGACATGGTAAAAGACTTGCCTATGATGTACAAAGATGATAAGAATATTTTTAGTTTTTGTCAAATAGGAAAATAGACAGGGAGTAAAGTTGCAGTTCTTTCTTATATAACGACTGAGAAGCAACTGACCAATATTTTTACCAAACCTTTTAACTCTATGAGGTTTGGACTTCTTCGTGGTGCACTAAGACTCTGTGCTTTACAACTTTGAAGCTTATTGAAGTAAAAAAAATGAAAAAAATTCATGTGTTGCAATCTAAACTGAAGAGAATCAACATATATTATCTCAAGTTAATGAGGAATCCTCCTTTGAAGACTTTGCCTCTACTTCTAAAGATTCTAGTGTTATGCCTAATGAACCACCATAACCAGCTATTTCGAATCTGCATGTTATTCCTTCTTCATCCAAAGGTTAGGTGAAATCGCTAGCTCAAAAGTTAATTCGAATGCCTCGCTATCAATATCCTGCTCACTTCTCGGTGGGGTAAGCTTTTTTCCCCTAAATTTTACTCATCAGAAGCCCAACAGTGATGGGATACTCTCACTTCAACCGAGTTTATTCTCGATCATCCCATTAATTAAGTTGAGTATAAGCAATTTAATTTAGATTCATTGTTGACTAAGAGGAATTTGTTACATGTTGCTTTATTGCCGCAACATTTTGATGCTGAATTGGTGTGAGAATTTTATTGTAATTTAGATAAGAGTGTGTTGGATAATAAAGCTTTATGCTTTCATATGGTTTATATGAAGGGGAGATTGATTAAGTTTGATCCTAATTTGTTGAATGCATTTTTGGAGTTTTTGAATTTAACTAGGAATTAGTCTTATGAGGAGAGATTTTATATGAGTAATGATATGTTGGCAAGTGTATTGACTAGTGGTAAATTGTCTTCTTGGCCTTATGATGCACCATTACATGCTTCTGATCTATCACGTAAATATTTTGTTTCTTCATAAACTTTTGCTTACTTATTGGATGCCTAGCACACATATTATGTCAGTTTATCTTGCTTAGGCCAAGACTATGTATGTGATAGGCATCCAGGTTAACATAAATATGGGGAGATTAGTTATTGAGGCTATGATTGCAGTTGTTGGTAAACAAAAAACAATATTGGGTTTTTCTTGTTTAATTACTCAGTTTTTTCATATTCACGATGTATATCGTGTTGCTTCTGAGGTACTTGAGCCTGTGTCTTTCCTGAATATTTCTCCTAGGATTCTTACTGTCAACAAGCAAGCTCAGGTGGTTGATTTGTCATACTCCTCATCTGAGTCCTCCACACAACCTGCTGCACCTTTTGTCAATACTTATTTGTTGAGATTGATCATATTGAACGCATTTTCATGTGGGTATGACTGCACTTTAATAGCTCAAACAATGAGTCCTTTTTGTTTTGTTTCGTGATTTTTAGCTTCTTTTAACATTGATTTGTCCTAAAGGGGAGATAAGAACTTGCTGGTATTTATAGTTGTGTCGGTGATAGTTGACTGTTGACCTGGCATTAACCTTGATTTTGATTTTTTGACATCTTCTATCATGATCATTTATTTTAAGGGAGTTTACATTTATGTTATTTAGGGTGAGTTTTTGATGTAACAAATAATGCCAAAAAGAGGAAGATTGTTAAGATATTCTATTATATTTTTGGCATTATTTGTATTTTAATTTATTTGAGATATCTTTTATTATAAGGAAGTTGATTTGGTACAAGCTTCTACTATTTTGAAATAAGTAGAATTTTTGGAAGTTAAGATATGTATGGAAAGAAGGAATCCTAAAAGATATAGAATCCTAAAGGAGGAAGGGTTTGTTGTATATAAACAGTCAGTCCATGGTGTGACACAACAAGTAGCCCATGGTATGATGCACATCTATTAATTTTTTGTTCTCGTGTTTTTGAGGTGCTTCACATATTTTTTTTATTTGAAGACTCCATGATTATGGTTTAATGTGGCTACACATATAAAGAAGTGTTCTTTGACTTAAGTGCCTTTTGTTTCTCTTATTCTTGATTTAATCACTTGAGAAAATTTGTTTTTGTTTCATTCATTATTTTAAAAATCCTCTGTTGAAGTTAGCAAGAGGTGGTTATGCTATTGGGTGTGAGATACTTTTAAAGATGTGAGTACGAGTGGATAGCTGTTAGGAGTAAGCAGTGTCGGCTCTATAATAACCTTGTGTAAGCCTATTATACAGCAGTGAAAGTTGATTATTCTAAGTGAGGATATGATCGTGTTTGCTAAACTACATTCATAAATTTCTTGTGTTGATTTACATTTTTTCTACTTATGATCAGATTTTGGAAAATCATAGTTGCTAATCCAGTTACTTTCTAATAAGCAACTATATGTTTCATTTTGAAAGAACCGAGGCAAAGCAGAAATTTTGCGGAACTTCAACTTTGGGTTTTTCAAAATACATAGCATTATGTTATAAGGATACACAAAATTTTTTGAATAAATAAATATTATAAAAAGAGTAAATATGTACTGCTTAATCTCTATCGATAACAGATAGCTGCCATTAAAATAAGAATCTTGAATCCTTAGACTGTACTGACTAGATTGCATCGTCCTCGTTTTATGGAAACATAAAATGGATGAGATGGTGGTAGTTACCAGGACACTGTTTTAACTTTCAACATTAAAAAAATAGAAAAGAAAGGAGAAGATGGGCCTCACCGTTTCAAATTTTTGTTTCCAATGAGAATTTCGTTTCTTAATGATAAAGCAACTACATGCAAGATGGGGGTGAATTGTATGTGACTTTAAAAAAATTTCACAAACTACTTTCAATTCAGATAAAAACAAGTGCCTGTTAAAAATTAAAAAGAATGGGAGCCTGTTAGATGATAGTAGCTTATTAAACGACAAGAGCCTACTAAAGAATAAGTCCAGTTAAAGACAACTTTAAAACAGAAGGTACCAATTGAAAAAATAAGGAGCCTATTATAATAGTGAAGGTGTAACACCTACATACCCCCTGGAAGAATATATGGATGCCACATAAAACAATATAAACAAACCAAAGCATTTCTAGATGCATCACTAAACAAAATATACTCCTTACTAGAAATAAGTTGAACTAATACAGAAGCTTCAGTAAGCATATGTTTCAGTTGATCAAAACTATTATGACATCTTTCAGATTATTCATACTTCACTCCTTTCTTACTTCACTCCTTTCCATAATAGTTTAGTTAAAGGGGATGTTATCATTGAGAACTCCTTCACAAATCGACGATAATAACTAGCCAAACCTAGAAAACTTCTCACTTCTGTTACATTCCGTGGTGGCTTCCAGTTAACAATTGCTTCTATCTTACTAGGATCAACTCTAATCCCTTTAGAAGAGATAATATGTCCTAGAAAAGATACCTCTTGAAGCCAAAAATCACACTTGCTCATCTTAGCATACAATTGTTTTTCCCGCAGGGTCTGTAACACAATTCGGAGATGTTCAGTATGGTCATGTTCATTTTTAGAATAGACCAAGATATCATCTACAAAAGCCACAACAAATTGGTCTAAATAAGGCCCGAATACTTTATTCATCAGATCTATGAATGCAGCTGGAGCATTAGTTAACCCGAATGGCATTACTAAGAATTCATAATGTCCATAATAGGTCCTGAATGCAATCTTTGGTACATCCACATCCTTTACCCAAAGTTGATAGTACCCCAATCACAGATCTATCTTTGAAAACACTCCTGCATCTTTCAATTAATCAAACAGATCTTCAAACCTTGGCAACGGATACTTGTTCTTCACTATGACTCTATTTAATTGCTTATAATCGATGCACATCCGTAGTGTACCATCCTTCTTCTTAACAAACAAAACCGATGCTCCCCACAGTGACATACTAGGTCGAATGAACCCCTTATCTAGTAGCTCTTGCAACTGCATTTTCAACTCCTTCAATTCAGTAGGAGCCATTCTGTACGATGCTCTGGATATAGGAGTAGTGCCAGGCACAACTTCGATTGATAACTCCGCTTCCCTTTCAGGAGGGAGTCCAAGTAACTCTTCAGGAAACATATCTGGAAATTCACTCACCACTAGAATCTCTTGCAATTTACCAACCTCCTTCTTAGAGTCAAACACAAAAGCTAAATAAGCTTCACATCCCTTCCTGAGGAGCTTTCGAGCTTGCATAGCAGATACTACATTAGTTAAAGAACTAATGAGGATGCCATGCAATAATATTTCAGGCTAATTATGCTTCCTAAACATAACTGCCTTAGCATTACAATCAACTACTGCCTGATGTTTGGACAACCAATCCATACCCAGAATCAAATCAAATTCATGAAAAGGCAATTCAATTAAGTCTGCAACATACTCATTTCTTTGGATCATAATAGTACAGTTTCTATAAACCTGATTAACAATCATACTACTGCCCAGAGGACACATTACATGAATATCATACCATAACTGATCTACAGGCATCACTTTATCATAAATTCCTTTAACATAGATATAAGAATGATTAGATCTAAGATCAATCAAAGCATACATTTTAGAGTTAAAGAGAGAAATAATAACCGCAATGACTTCAGGTGCGTCCTGATCCTCGCGAGCTTTCAAAGCATAATCTCGAGCTAGAGCAAAAGGCACGTTAGGTCGATCAATAGTTTCCGAATGAGCACTCGGATTAGGTCTGATCTGACTAGATCCTCCCTGACCTCTACCTCATCCTCTGTTTCCAGCAAGTGTATGACAGACCTCCCTACTGACTTGCAATGTCTGAGACCGTCTTAGAGGGCAATTGGCGATCAGATGTTCAGTGCTGCCACATTGGAAACATGCACCTGTAGCCCTCCAAAAAATACCCCAATGATGTATAGATTAATGAGGGCACTCCAGGACACCAGAACCTCTGCCCCTAGAGGAACCCCAACCAGTAGCAGTCGATGAGGGAAAATTTTGTCACCTTCTCTAATCCACAGATCTCTGAGTAAATTCCAGTTCAAAGAAAGCACCTTCTTAACTTCGTTTGCTCGAGGGCTGACCTCCTCTAGCAAAGCCCCTTCATTGACTCCTTTCTCTTCTAACCATCTCCTTACTTTCTATTTTCATTGCAGCTTGCACCAACTGATGGTAATTTACTTACTGCAAAAGGGTAAATGCTGCCAGATGCTCTTTAATGGAATCATTCAAACCATCCTCGAACTGATGACAATAGAACTCCTCAATAAGTACCGATTCAGGGCATACTTGCTAAGTCGATTGAATTCCCGGTTGTACTCAGCAACTGACAAGTTCTCTATCTCAAGTTCAGAAATTGCTTCCACTTCTCCTTTCCATACGCATCTGTAACATACTTAGCTTTGAACTCTTGGGTAAAGAAATCCCAAGTCAAAGGCACCGGTAGCTGAGGATTTCTCAAAACGAACTTCCACCACTCGTAGGTTGTTCCCTGAAGAAGAGAGACAGCATAGTGCACTATCTGATCTGATGAACAACTGATTTCATCTAATACCCTCTTCAATTTCTCTATCTAGAATTTAGCTCTTTCATATTCCTCCAAAGATGTCCCAGTAAATTCCTGGGCTTTATACTTCCGCAGCTGATCAATCAGAGCCTTGGGTGTAGTCATACGATGCAGTAATGTCATCATATCGTGAGACAACTTAACTAAAGCCTCTCCCTGAGTTGGAGGAGGAGGTGGCACCTCAGCTTCACCTCGATTAACCCCATAGGGTTTAGATATCGATGGAAGAGATCTTTTTGGATGATTACTCTCAGCAACCTCGTCAATAGCTTCATGAGATCTTTCCATCTTTAATTCTATAATCAAAATATAGGACAAACCGCATTAGGCCAAAACACAACTTTTACACACAAGTATAAGCAGTAATTAAGCGCTAGTTAATCCAGAATCGCCTAAACCATGCTCTGATACCAAAAGATGTAACACCCACATACCCCCTAGAAGAATATATAGATTCCATACAAAACAGTACAAACAAACCAAGGCATTTAAAATCTTCCTTAAAAATCAATTCGGGCAAACATACATTGTATTGCATTACAAGATGGATTACAAACAAATACATTATACACATTGAACTTATCACAAGCATGTCTTAAAACCCAATCCATCCTGTATTATAGCTATTACAAACCTTTCAACACATTCAAACTATTTCAATTATCATAAACAACTTAAAAACAAACTCAAATATACATTTTGTCAAAACAAAACATAATCTTCTTTGGCCACTGCGGTTGTCCTTATCTCAGTCTTTATACCCTTATATCTGAACCTACATGGGACAAATCTACTGTACTAAGCATATAGCTTAGTGAGAAAAACTAAACATGATACATAATGGCAACTGACCCTAACAATCATATGATAATGACATATACAAATCAGATCACATATAAAAGTGCATTCTAAACAATAAGTATCTTAGAGCAGAATATGCCAAAATAGGATATATTGGCTTCAAACTTACAATTATCATAATAGAATATCATGATATTAGAAAAAAACTTGTCTGTGTCAAAACTGTATCTGAATAAGTCAGAGCAAAACTTAATTGTTTCAGAACATTGCTTAATTATAACCAAATTGTACATGTAACAGAGTACAAAACAAATTAACTTGCTAAATCCTTTTTACAAAAGTAGGTAACAGGACCAAAACAGGAGATACCTAGCGGTATCACATATCAGAATAGATTTATGTCTCGACACTGAAGTGTCAATATCATGAGAGACTTATGTCTTAGACATCGAAGTGTCATAATCAGAAGACACCGAAGTGTCGACACCTTAAATGTGTCCAGGAGCAGCTGCAGACCACAAAATAAATTAACTTGCTAAATCCTTTTTACAGAAGTGGGTAACGGGACTAAAACAGGAGATACCTAGCGATATCACAGATCAGGAGAGACTTATGTCTCAACACTGAAGTGCCAATATCAGGAGAGACTTATGTCTAAGACATCAAAGTGTCATAATCAGGAGACACCGAAGTGTCGACACCTTAAATGTGTCCAGGAGCAGCCGCAGACCCTTCTAGACATGCCTATTTACCCACGACTAGGAATTGACGGTTTTTAAAACAATCCATTTCAAATTTCAGAATTTTTATGCAAACTTTATAAATACAAACATGTGCAATTTTGCATCAATAGAAATGTTGAGTCATCAAACATTATGCATATGCACACAATTAGCAAGCACTTCCAATACAATCCCAGCTATAAAACTCCTCGGACTACTGATGGTCCGGTATTGTCACAATATTATAGCAGAAATTTCCAATTGACAATCATTCATATCTAATTCATAACACATAAGCCTTAAGAGCTCATTCATTCATGATCACACCAAGTAATTCAACATTATGCTCATCATTAATAAACCATATATCTTTTATATCATCAACTCCATTTATAAACCATAACTCCAACACCTTTTTCTCCATTAATCTAATATCACCTAGGTTCATTATTAATCTCACTTAAGTCTAACAAAACCATTTTTAAAGTCTTAACTGTATATATATATCAACAATTACATAACCAAGATTAGTTCAGATTTCTTAGGATATATTTTGGGTCAGATTTGTATGGCTATTTTGACATATAAAAAGTAGTTTTTGGGCAATATGTTCTTCTAAAAAAAAGTTCCTCTATGTATTAAGTTTTTAATGACATCAAAATTATGCATTTTGGTTCAGAATTCTGCAAGTTATACCCAAAATATTGCAGTCTATTCTCAAATAAATACAGAATTCTAAATTCAACTTTAAGACAAATTTCATCATCCTTCGGGACAAAACCAAAATTCCATTCCTTATGAAAGTTGTAGTCATATGTGTGTAGTTTATTCCAAAATGAAAATCACCCCATTTGAATATCTACAGGTTAAGTTATATCCTAAATACCAACGGCTATTCAGTGAAATCCGTTTAGTGAAACCAGTACAATTCATTCACATCTTACATCTTCAACACCCTTATTCTAACATTCGTCCTTTTCACCACAATTCGACCTTAGTCATGCCTCATTTACATATCAATTTCATGTCTAGACCTCAACTCATTGACAAATCCATAAATATTCTATCCTATAAAGCATCAAAATAATTCATATGATAACATGCAATCAAGATTAGTATTCCCATACCTTCTTTAACATAATTTCCTAAATCAATGAGCAAGCCACTCTAGCCTTTTAAGAAAATATCACAACTCTAAGATTAAGACGACCAAGAGGACAGCAACATAGAAAGTGACAAGATCTGGCTTCCTTAATGTAGTAGCATGAAAATAAGTCAAGTGAAGATGATGATCTAAAAAGCATGCAAAACTTTCCAGGAGGTGTGAGTAAGAGAGAGAGTTCGTTAGCGAGAGAAAGAAAATTAAGCAATACAGAAAACTTCAATAGAACCTTGTCTCCTTAAATGATAGGTGTTACAAAATGGTAATAGCATGTGGCTTCATGCATGTTTTCCACTTGTCCCATTTAGAAGCTGCCACTCATCCACGCAATATGCTGCTATTTGTTAGTAAGAAATTAGTCCACATATAAACCATCATTAAACTGTATTGATTATGCCAAATTTGACAAATTTTCCTTCATACAAGTTGTATCTTATCCCCTTAGCTTTCTAACGGTATAAATTTTTAGATTTTTGGACATTGGAATCAAAAGATATGGCACTTACAAGTTTGAGTTTCACATTCGAAGTCACACTAGATGTCACCCTCGTGCTTGTACACGAGCGTGACATACTGGTTTTTCAAAAATCACTTCAACTTGAGGTTTAAGTACTTTCAAGCCTTCTTTTGAATAAATCTTCACCTAAGCGTTATGTAAAGTATCTATAACATATTTTCCGAGACCCCAAGCTCAACATTAATACCTTAAGTCTCTATGATCACAATTTAATTCCAATTCTCTAAGTATGATTAAGTCTCTATGATGACAATTTAATTCCAATTCTCTATGTATGATTCATTAAAAACATAATTAAGTCATATGTAATTCCCAATCATATAACAATTTTAAAACATATCATTCATGTGCTTACATAAACATGTAACATTTCGTTTATGGTACCAATTGGGGCCTTACAATTCTTTTACCTTTAAAAGAATTTTGTACTAGAAATTTATACCTGATCAAAATAGTTAAGGATACTAAGCCCTTATGGTCTCTTTTAGTTCCCATGTTGCTTCCTCAAGTCCATGATGTTGCCAGAGTACTTTCACCAATGATATTTGCATGTTCCTTAGTTGTCTGACTTCACTGGCTAATATAGAAATAGGCCCTTCTGTATAAGACAAATCTGAATGTATTTGAATTTTTTGCACAGGAATTTTATGTGTGTCGTCATATCGATATCTTCTCAAAATAAAAACATGAAACACATCATGTAATTTTTGCCAATTCTCTAGGAACAACTAATTAATAAGCTACTGCTTCAACTCTCCTCAGAATCTCATAAGGACCAATATAATGTGGACTGAGCTTGCCTTTCTTCCCAAACCGAAGTATGTGTTTCCAAGGTAATACTTTCAAAAATACCTTATCACCTACCTGATACTCAATATATCTTCTTTTTAAATCAGAGTTGAACTTTTGTCTATTAATGGCAGCTTTCAATCATTGTTGGATAACTTTAACGTTTTCTTCAGTATCCTTCACAATATCAGGCCTGATCATCTTGTTTTCACTCAGTTCAGTCGAACACACTAAAGTTCTGCACCTTCTACCATACAATGCTTTATAAGGTGCCATGCCAATGTTATTGTGATAACTATTGTTATAAGCATACTCCACCAAAGAAAGGTAGTTATCCCAACTTCCTGGGAGTTCTAATACAGAACCTCGAAGCATATCTTCCAATATCTGAATAACCCGTTCTTATTGTCCATTTGTCTAGGGATGGAATGTAGTACTAAACTTGACTTGAGTACCTAAAGCCTTTTATAGACTTTTCTAAAATCTCGAAGTAAATCGAGGATCACGATCAGAAATAATAGATAGTGGCACCCCTGCAACCTCACTATCTCATTCACATATAAGTTTGCAAGCCTATCCAATGAATAATTAGGATGAACAAGCAAAAAATGAGCTGACTTGGAAAAATTATCAACAATCACCCATACAACATCGTGCTTCTTCTGAGTAAGAGGAAGTCCAGTAACAAAATCCAAAGTAATGTTATCCCATTTCCATTGAGGAATAGAAATAGGATGTAACAATCCAGATGGAACCTGATGTTCAACTTTAACTTACTAACATGTCAAACATTTAGATACATATTCCATTACATCCCATTTCATACCTGACCACCAGTAATGCTGTTTCAGATCTTGATACATCTTGTTTCCACCAGGATGCATAGTAGGGACTGTATTATAAGCCTCAAATAACAGATTTTTATTCAGTTCATCATTAGCTGGCACACATAACCGATCTTTATAATACAATTCACTAACTCCTTTCACAGAAAAATCAGGATGTTTACCATCCTGAGTAGCCAAGATAAGTTGTTGTAACTTATTATCAACTCTCTGAGCATCATAATTCTCTTACCTTAAAGTAGACCTTGCTTTCAATTAAGCTATTAAAGCTCCATCAAATACAAGTTCCCATTTACTCTGCTTCATTGATAATGCTATAATGGTCTCCCAACTCAAGGCATCAATCACGACATTAGCCTTGCCTAGATGGTAATCCACAATACAATCATAGTCTTTAAATAGTTCTAACCAATGTCATTGTCTCAGATTGAGTTCTTTTTGGGTAAGCAGATACTTCAGACTCTTATGATCAGTCAAAATCCTACACTTTTTTCCATACAAGTAGTGTTGCCAAATTTTCAAGGCAAACGCTACTGCTGCAAGCTCCAGATCATGTGTAGGGTAATTCTATTCATATGATTTTAGTTGCCTAGAGGCATAAGCAACTACTTTTCCATCCTGCATCAAAACATAACCTAAACCATTTCTAGATGCATCACTAAACATAATATACTCGTTACCAAAAGTCGGTTGAACCAATATGGGAGCTTTAGTAAGCATACTTTTCAGTTGATTAAAACTAGTTTGACATTTATTGGACCATTCATACTTGGCTCCGTTCCATAACAGTTTAATTAAAGGGGATGCTATCACTGAGAACCACTTCACAATTCGACGATAATATCCCATCAAACCTAAAAAACTTCTCACTTTTGTCACATTCTGTAGAGGCTTCCAGTTAATAATTGCTTTATTCTTATTGGGATCAACTCTATTCCCTTCAGAAGAGACAACATGTCTTAGAAAAGATACCTCTTAAAGCCAGAAATCACACTTGTTCAACTTAGTATATAACTGTTTTTCTTGCAGGGTCTGTAACATAATTTGGAGATGCTCAGTATGGTCATGTTCATTCTTAGAATATACCAAGATATCACCTATAACCACCGCAACAAACTGGTCCAAATAAGGACTGATTACTCTATTCATCAGATCCATAAATGTCACGGGAGAATTAGTTAACCCGAATGGCATTACTAGGAACTCGTAACGTCTATAACGGGTCCTAAATGTAGTCTTTGGTACATTCACATTCTTACCTCAAGCCCAATCCCAAATCTATCTTTGAAAATAGTCTTGCATCTTAAAATTGATCAAACAGATCTTAAATCCTTAGCAATTAATACTTGTTCTTCACTGTGACTATATTCAATTGCCTGTCATCGATGAACATCTGTAGTGTACAATCCTTCTTCTTAACAAACAAGACCGGTGCTCCCCATGGTGACACACTGGGACAAGTGAACCCCTTATCTAGTAGCTCTTAAAACTGCAGTTTCAACTCCTTCAATTTAGTAGGAGCCATTTTGTACGGTGCTATGGATATAGGAGCAGTGCCAGACATAACTTCGATTGATAACTTCACTTCCCTTTCAGGAGGGAATCCAGGTAACTCTTCAGGAAACACATTTAGAAATTCACTCACCACTGGAATCTCTTGTAATTTATTAACCTCCTTCTTAGAGCCAAACACAAAAGTTAGATAAGCTTCACATCCCTTCTTGAGGAGGTTTTGGGCTTGCATAGTAGATACCACGATAGTTAAAGAACTAAAGCAGATGCCATGCAATATTGCTTTAGGCTGATTAGGTGTCCTAAGCATAACTATCTTAACACTATAGTTAACCACTGCCTAATACTTGGACAACCAATTCATACCCAGAATCAAATCAAACTCATAAAAAGGAAATTTAATTAAATCTTCCGCACACTCATTTCCTTGAATCATAACAGGACAATTTCTATAGACCTAATTAACAATCACATTACTACCCAAAGGATAGGTTACATAAATATCATACTCTAACTGATCTACAGGCATCACTTTATTAAAAATTCCTCCAACACAGATATAAGAATGAGTAAATCCAGGATCAATCAAACCATACATTTTAGAGTTAAAGAGAGAAACAATATACATTTTAGAGGTGTGTGCTAATCCTTATGAGCTTTTAAAGCATAAGCTCGAGCTAGAGCAGTAGGCTTAGGAGGTCGATCAACAGTTTCTGAATGAGTACTCACAGCAAGTCTGATCTGACTAGATCCTCCACGACCTCTACCTTGTCCTTCGTTTCCAGCAGGTGCATTAGTGGCCTCCTTATAACTTATTCTATTTAAGACTGTCTCGTAGGGAAATTTGTTATATGATGGTCAGTACCACCACATGGAAAACATAAACTTTTAGCCTTCCAACAAGTACCCCGATGGTATTTAGAGCAATGAGGGCACTCTATAATACTAGAACCTTGACCCGCATAGGAACCTCTACCAGAAGTAGTCGATGACAGAAACTTTTTTTGTTTTCCCCTAGCTACTAATCTTTGATTGACTTCTGGTGCAGTGTTGGCACCTTCCCAACTCCACTTGCCTCAGGATTGACCTCCTCTAGTAAAGTTCCTTCGTTGTTCCATTTCTCTCTTCACCATCTCTTGCTTCTCTATCTTCAAAGCAGCTTGGACCAACTGATGTTAACTCATTTGTTGCACGAGAGTGAATGCTGGCAGATGTTCTTTGATCGGGTCATTTAAACCATCCTCAAGCTGATGGCGCTGGAATTCCTCAGTAAATATCGATTTAGTTGCATACTTGTCGAGGCGATTAAACTCTCTGTCGTACTCAATAATAGACAGATTTCTCTGTTACAGATTCATAAATTGCTTCCACTTCTCTTTTTTATAAGCCTCTGTAACATATCTAGCTTTAAACTCTTGAGAAAAGAAATCCTAAGTTAGAGGCACTGGTTCCTGAGTATTCCTCAAAACGAAGTTCCACCACTCATAAGCTGCTCTTTGAAGAAGAGAGATAGTACAGTGCACCATCTGATCTGGCGAACAACTAATTTCATTTAATATCCTCTTCACTTTCTCTATCCAAAACTTAGCTCTTTCAAATTCCTCCAATGATATTCTAGAAAATTCCTCAGCTCCACATTTCTATAGCTAATCAGCTGGAGCCTTGGGTGCAGTCATACGATGCAGTAACATCGTCATATCCTAAGACAACTTAACTAAAGCCTCTCCCTGAGCTGGAGGAGGAGGAGGCACCTCAGCTTCACCTCAATTAACCATAAAGGGTTCAGATATCAATGGACGAGATCTTTTTGGATGATTACTCTCGGCAACCTCGTTAATGGCTTCGTGAGATCTTTTCATCTTTAATTCTATAATCAAAACATGGGACCAACCATATTAGGCCAAAACATAACTTTTACACTCAAGTATAAGTAGTTGTTAAGCATTGGTTAAACTAGAATCGCCTAAACCATGCTTTGATACGAAAACATTGTAACACCCATATACACTCTAGAAGGATATGCAAATGCAACACAAAACAGAACAAAAACATGTTAAAAAATCCCTTAGATGCATTTTTGAAAACTCAAGAAACAAGTATTATAAACCATTAAGCAATATTGCATAATTAAAACATCTCAAACATAAAGTACTATTCCAAATGCATGCCATACAAACAATAGTCAACAAGTATTAAGGTTAATACAAACCATTAAATAGAACAGAAATTACAATATGTCTCTTTACATTGAAAGGCAACTTATACTAAACACAAATATACATCTTCCAAAACTAAAAACACATGCTTCTTTGGCCACGACGATTATCCTTATCCCAGCCTTTATACCCTTCTATCTGAACCTAAACAGGGCAAATCCACTGTGCTAAGCGTATAGTTTAGTGAGGAATAACTAAACATGATACATAATGGTAATTGTCTCTAATAGTCATATGATATGACATATACAAATCATATCATATATAAAAGATCAATCCAAACAATATGTATCTCAAAACAGAATATGCCAAAATAGGATATATTGGCTTCAAAGCCATGCTTATAATTATCAAAAAAAAATCCTGATTTCGGAACAGAATTTGTCTGTGTCAAATCCATATTTGGTTATGTCAGAAGAAAACTTAATTATAACCAAATTGTGCACGTAATAAAATACAAAACGAGTTAACCTGTTAATCCTTTTTATAGAAGTGGGTAATGGGACTGAAACAGAAGATACCCTGTTTGTTATCTAAACTAGAAGAGACTTAAGTCTTTGGAACAAAAGACACAGAAGTGTCTAAAATCAAAAAACACCGGAGTGTCTGGCACAGAAGGCATCTTAGTGTCTAGTTACAGAAGCAGCTCATAACCATTCTAGGCATGCCTATTTACCCACAACTAGGACTCAGTAGTTTTAAAACAAACCATTTTAGATTTTAGAATTTTATTCCGGCCTTATCAAAACAAACAAGTGCAATTATACATCAACAGAAATGTTGAGACATCAAACATTATGCATATGCACACAATTAGCAAGCAATTCTAATATAATCCTAGCTATAAAACTCCTCGGACAACTAATGGTCTGGTATTGCCACAATATTATAGTAGAAATTCCCAATTGACAATCATTCATATCTAATTCATAACATATAAGCTTTAAAAGCTCATTCATTTATGATCACACCAAGCAATTCAACCTTATGCTCATCATTAATAAGCCCTATATCTTTTATATTATCAACTCCATTTATAAACTACAACTCAAACACCTTTTTCTCCATTAATCTAACATCACGTAGGTTCATTATTAATCTCACTTAAGTCTAATAAAACCCTTGTTAAAGTCCTAACCTTATATATATCAACAATTACGCAACCAAGATTAGTTTAGATTTCTTAGGACAAATTTCAGGACAGATTTGTATGGCTATTTTGACATATAAAAAGAGGTTTTTGGGCTATATGTTCTTCGAACGAAAACTTTCTCTATGTATTAAGTTTCTAATGATATCAAAATCATGCATTTTGGTTTAGAATTCTGTAAGTTATACCCGAAATGTTGCAGACTATTCTTAAATAATGACAAAATCGTAAATTCAAATTTAAGCCAAATTTCATCATCCTTTGGGACAGAACCAATATTCCATTCCTTCATGCAAATTGTAGGCATATATGTGTGGTTTAATGAACAATAAAAATCACCCTATTTGGATATCTACAAGTCAAGTTATAGCCTATATACCAACAGCTATATAGTGAAATCTGTTCAGTGAAACTAGTATAATTCCTTCACATCTTACATCTTCAACACTCTTACTTTGACAGTCATCCTTTTCACCAAAATTCCACCTTAGTCATGCCTCATTTACACATCAATTTCATGCCCAGACCCTTAACTCATGAACAAATCCGTACATATTCTTTCCAATAAAGCATCAAAATAATTCATATGATAATATGCAATCAAGATTAGTATTCCCATACCTTCTTTAACACCATTTCCTACTTCAATTAGCAAGCCACTCTAGCCTTTCAAGAAGACATCACAACTCCAACATTAAGATGACTAAGAGGATAGCAATATAGAAACTGGCAGGATCTGGCTTCCTTAATACAGTAGCATGAAAATACGTCAAGTGAAGATGATGATCCAAAAAGCATGTAAAAATTTCCAGGAGGTGTGAGTGAGAGAGAAAGTTCGGTTGTGAGAGGAAGAAAATTAAGCAATACAGAAAACTTTAGCATAACCTTCTCTCATCGAATGATAGGTGTCACAAAATGGTTACAGCATGTGGCTTCATGCATGTTCTCCACTTGTCCCATTTAGCAGTTGCCACTCATCCATACAACATGCTGCCATATGTCAACAAGAAATTAGTCCACCTATAAACCATCAATAAACTATATTGATTTTGGCCTAATTTGACAAAGTTGTCATCATAAAATTGGAGCTTATCCTCTTGGTTTTCTATCAGTATAACGTTTGTAATTTTTGAACATCTGAATCAAAAGATATGGTACTTACAAGTTTGAGTGTCACATTAGAAGTCATAGTGGATGTCACCCTCATGCTTGTGCATGAGGGTGACAAACTTGTCACCCTTTAGATGTCACCCTCGTGCTTATGCATGAGGGTGACCCTCTCGGCTTACAAAAATCACGTCAACCTTGAGTTTTAGGTACTTTCAAGCTTTCTTATCACTAAATCTTCACCAAAACCTTATGTAAAGTATCCATGACATATTTTCAGAGATCCCGAGCTCAACATTAATACCTTAAGTCTCTATGATGAAAATTTAATTCCTATTCTCCAAGTATTATTCATCAAAAACATAATTAAGTCATATGGAATTTTCAATCATATCACAATTTTAAAACCTATCATTTATGTGCTTACTGTGGTACAATTTTGGGCCTTATTGTGGCCCTAAATTAGTTCTCGAGTCTTCTTCGAATATTTTCCATCTTCTATGCTCTGCCCTAAAACACTAGCAAACTCATTAAGGCACCTCAAATATTTAAAATTGAAGCTCAAAAGCATTCTCTAACCCACAAAATTGTATAAAACATAAATGTCCACTAACTAACACAATTCTAACCTAAACACATACTAAACAATCAAATTAACAACTTAATGAAAACTAAACTACCCACAAAGACACGATGCAATCTTCAAAGCAAAATAATTAAAACACATTATACTCATAAATGTAATAATCAGGCAATGGCATCAAACTTCATGAAATGAATTTAACTTTGATCATTATCCCTCAAGTTGTTTTAACTTATTAACATGCAAAATGTAACATCCCATTATCCCATGATCAGGGTTAAAACCCTAGCACACTTACTGTACACGAGAGTTTATTGAGAACATGCATCATATGGCATACTCATACACGTGAATAATGTTATCATTCATTAAAATAATTGTACATGCA
>JAOTJB010000177.1:72078-82331 GCA_027123815.1 Erythroxylum minutifolium | reverse complement strand
TTATATGTGAAATATCTGAAAATTATTATTATTTCATATTAATTGTAATTATTATTTATTATTTTGATTTTTAGAAACATAAAAATATACAGTAAAACTGTACAATATGATAATGGGCTATTTTGTAATTTTTAAAAAAATTCAGGGACTATTTTATAAATTTTAAAAATTACTCGAAATGGTATCCGGTATTGACCGGTACCGGTGCAGTACCGTACTAGAACTCAATTCGGTACCAAATTCGGTACGATATTTGTAACATTGGCTATAGTTATATTTCAAAAGTTTGATCTATATTCTCAAAAGTAGTGGGCCTTCCTTAAGTAAACTTTTCTTTCAACTAGCTGTTACTTCTCTTGCATCCTTAATCAACTGGATGGATTTAATTTTAAATAACTTTGAAGTTATTTCTGTCAAAAATCTTCCAGTAATCACGTGGCTAATAAATGACCTTCGTAATAAGTAAGATCCTTTCGAATAAACCATTTTTTTAATAAGGTAAATTCATAAAAAAAAGTTCCTGTGAGAAAGAAAGCAATTATTCTATGATTTTATTTTCTTTCACGAATGATGTCGTTGTTTATATATAACGAAATAAATTCAATTTAAATTTTAAAAATATTATTAGGTTATCGTTAAAATTGTTAAAAATAAACCTTGAGCTAATACTTAAAAGTTCTGTTCGGTCGAAATTAAAAGCCCAGTGATAACAAACATTGACACAACTTCCAAATTCTTAATAAACATAGATATTGAACTTGGAATAAATTCAATCATTTGTGATTTAAGAAACAAAAACCAAAAAATCATTTGATCGTAGTGATTTCCAGTTATTTGAGGCTTATTTTATGCTACAATAACTCCTCAGCATGAAATTTTAGCTTCGCGCAACATGACAATTACTAACATTTCACAGAGAACACTTAAGACCTTAAATTTTAAAAAATGTTAAAATTTAACCTTGTTATAACAAAATTACTAATGACTTGATGACGTCGCTAACTTGGCACTTTTTAATAATGTTTTATTTTATTTGCATGTTATAACAACTTTATAATGAAATTGCAATATGGGACCTGCAAATAAAATAAATTTATAGCGACTTTATAAAAGTGTAGTTCTGTATTACAACTTTATAAAAAGTGTAGTCCTCTATCACGAGTGTATTTTATTTTTTAAGTAATTCTTTAAACTTCTCAATACAAAACTTTTAAACTTCTCATATGTACATTCACATTGAAATTAAACATATAATTATTATTTATACATGTAACATTTTAGGGATTTTTAGTTTTTTAATATTTATAAATACCATATTTATCTTTATAATTAAAAAATATATAATTTTTTCAGTTATGTATTGTTGTTGTTATTGTTATCATTATCATTATTATTATTATTACTAGAAGAAGTATATTAGTAATTTTATATTTTATTAATTTACATATATCATCAAAAATAATTGTAATTAATTAAGTTTTTTTTTCAAAAGTGGAGTTATGAGAGAATTTAATATGAACTTTGAAGTAAGATAATTATAACTTGTTATGCATAAATATAAGTGAAAGATAGAAACTTTTAATTTAATATTTGTTAGTTTTATTTTTTATATAAATATGAACGAATATCTAAATTGTTAAATATTTTATTAGAATGTTATAATGGAAAAAGAATTTTTATTAAAATAATTTGCAGTGGTAAGAAATTAAATTTATTTTAAACTTGACTAAATTCAAGTATTTTAATTTTTCTGCATTGCAATCCCTTTATAAAGTCATTATAACATGCAAATAATTAAATAATTAAAAAAGTGTCAAGTCAGCAATATCATCAAGCTGTTAGTAATTCCGTTATAATGGGATTAAATTTTAACGTTTTCTAAAAATTGAGGTCTTAAGTGTTCTATCTAAAATGTTAAGGTTCAATTTATCAAATGGTATAAAACTTAAGGGTCAAAATTTACCATTTTGTCAATTTTTTTTCAGAAAGTAGGTCTCAGGTTGACACGTTAGCAATGACGTGACATTGAGAGCCCACAAAAATAAAAAATGTTTAAAATATTGTCAGGTCACCGCTAACTTGTTACTTAACATACAAGGTTAAATTTTACGTTATAGTAGGGTCTAATTTTAACGTTTTCTAAATATTAGAGTTATAATAATTCTCTCTGAAATGTTAGATTTAAAATTGTCGATTAGTGAAAAACTTAGAGTCAAAAGCGACACTTTCGCCTTTAATATATCTTAATCTCAAAGATATTCCAACATATACATATTATTATATAAATATAATATACCAAGTATTGCATACATGCTAAATTTATATAATAACTTAAGATATTGTATTTACATAATAATTCAGAACAATTAGATTGTTTTTTAATTAAAATACACATATATATGTTTTATAAATATAATTTATGCTGTCACAAAATAAGTTACAATATATATATATATATATATATTATAGTTGAGAATATTCAAAACAATTTACTTATAAATTTATTTATTTACTCATTATTTCTAGGTTTCAATATAAATATAAATTTTCTTTTTAATAATGTGACGTTGTGATAAGAAATGAATGCTAAGTAAACTAAATGCATATAACAACTGTTAATTAGGGATGGTAAATCAATTTCACATAATTTAATTGACTAAGCCATTCAATTTAAATGTCAAAATAATGTAAAAATATTGACAGTCCAACATGAGCAGCTCAACTGATCAAACATGAATTCAAGTTAAGAAAAAAGTTTTTAAGGTTAATAAAAAGATTTAGGACAAATTTGTCAAATATAGGAATAAATAGTTAGTGAGATAATATTGTTATCATTACATTATCAAATATTTTTAGTATAGATCAAAATAATATTATCAAAATCATGATTTTTTTATATTTAATTTTTTAATAATTATTTTATTTTGTTTCATTAATACTATAGCAAATAAATAAGATCTTTGTAGCTCTTTATTTTTTCTTAAATAATTATTTAAAAATTAATAATTATATAAATCATTGAAAATAAATTTGATTAATTATTTATAAAACATGAATATTTTAATTATTTATTGATAAAATAAATCACATAATAATTAATCTCATTATTATTCTTAGTATTTAGTTTTGCACTTACAATTTAAGACCATTGGAGACGCAAAGGCTCCTTACCAAGTAAAGCCTTCTTCAAACCAGCCCTTACAACACACGCAACATCATCCCCATAAACACCTCAACCTACTTTCTTCTCGGGATTATGTAGATAAGCTCTAACCCAATTGCTGGGCTAGTAAGAGCCCATCGCTATTTCTTGGTGCCTTATAGGGCAACGCATAGTTAGATCCAATCATTTGTGTTGGACCCAATTTTGTAGGTTACAATACTATTCATTCCCAACCGTATGTAACCGAGAGTAGGCACCACCAATTCTGCTCATAAAGTCTTAAGTTTTATCTGCTTGGAGCCTCTCATGTCCTTCCATTTCAGATATCAGAAAGATGGACCCATCAACTCTATTCCTGGCTTCATTCACTCCAAGAACAGGTATCTATAGCAATTAAATTTTATCAGATACGTACAGAGTTTCTCTTTGTGATTGCTCAAGAAAGCAACAAGAAGTTCTGGTTAATTTAGTACATTCAAGGAGCTGAACAGAGTACTAATCGAACACTACCAACCTATTTACAAACCACAACCCAAATACATCCTACAAGTGTAACTTCCTAATTCACCAAGAAGTAGCAGAGGTCTTCAAGTCTTCTGCTACTTAACCGCTATGAGCTTCTGTCACAAACCTGACGCGATTGCCCGGGTCAATAGCAAGACTACGGAAGAGTGAATACATCCTCAAACCTCACTTTATCATATACTCGTGTATAAAAGCTAAAGGACCTATCCGTGGCACGCAGATTGAACTAATGAATTTAACGGTTATACATAAACATCTGCTGTTGAGTTATTCTTTTGCACTTAGAGTAACAAATTGGCCTCTCACTCGGGGACGCTGCTCTGCCAATCTTTTTCGACTTTGGTATCGGACCTGGAAACCAGAAACATGTTAAGGATCAAGATATGGAGTCAACTCCTCAAATGAATTCAGCTGTTTCGTCATGATCCTATCGGGAAGACCTGCCATTCTAAAAAGCTGAATGATAGGTTATCTTAAAGATCTATTGCTATAAAGACATACAAGATATCGAGGGGATGACAGAAAATAGCGTTCAGAATAAGTCACAATCAGCATAGTCAACTTTGCAGAAGCAACTGGGGACCGAATCACCTTAACCCACTTCCCGGGGCACTACGCAGATTAACATTTCTATTTAATCCATATCTCCACCTTGGACTTCATATCCATAGCATATGTATTGTGCAAGTACAGGGATCAATGTACCTTTTTCTCATAGGAACGATCTTTCCGCTTCAATCGAAATTTGGTTAATGCTGCTTCCCTCTGGCTAGAACAATGAGGATTCATCCCTCTAAATCCTTCTTGAATGAAGAGAGGACCGTCTTTCAAGCTCTCTGATTTTCTGGCACTCTCATCTGCCACAGCAAGAGTGGCATTTGCATCATTTCTATGGAAAAAGATTTCTTGTGTACTCTTGGAGTCATAATTTGTGACACCACCAAATAAAATACTGCTAGCATTCTGAAAATTAGCAAGCGAACCATGCTTTAATTCCTGCATTGGTTCCATCTTCTGCTGAGATATATTCGGGTCAGCAGAATTGTTGATAGTATCATCAAACTGTCTATAATGATGTCTAGGGTCATCAACATCATGATTGGAATGAATTGAAGAATTAGTATGAAATGGAGATTGTGCACAGTCACTCGACACCTTAGAAGTCCAAGTTGGGGATAAAGCCAACTGTGTATGGTTTAAAGAAGGGAAAACATGATCATATCCGATACAGAAGTTACCCAGCTTCACTCCTTTGACATGACTCGGTCCATGTTGAGGGCCTGAGTATACCTCAGCTTGCCCAGAACCACTGAACGGTGAATTCATAATTTCTTGATTGCTATTACTTCCAGTTGAACCGTGTTGTTGAGAAATGCCACTTCTATTTTGAGAGAGCTGATCAGATGATAGCTCTGGAGATTTACTCGCATCTTTCTTGAATCCGAAACCATTGCCGGTTGATATTGGGAAAAGGGGCTGCAGTATTTTACTGTTATACCTGCACAAGGGACCTGTTAATTAATCAAAAATGAATAGAGAGTGTGGACATTACAACATTTGACGATTCATCAAAAGAATATGATCACTTTTAAGTTAGGAAGAAACCAAAAGGCTGAATTATATGCTTGACCCCTATGTAGTCATTTGATACCACATCAAAAAAATCGTCTTGACATGATCCTGGTATAAGACGGAAAAACATCCGTGAACTTGAAGATACCCACATATCAATATAAATCCTGACAATAAATACTATTGTAATCCTTCAACGAACACGTAGCAAGCACCACTGAATAATCAAAATCCATTTCTTTTATAAAAACAGGCTAAAAGGTCTACATTCGGCCCCACTTATAGAAATAGAGCCTCCTCAGCATCATTTCCTCGGCTTCCCACATAGTTGCTGCTTCATTGCACTATCTACCACGATCTGCACCCCAGCACCTCAGATATACTCTTATGAAGAAAAGGAATTGTAGATAGTGAAAAAGCAACGTTCAAGAAGGTATCCAGCAACCCAGTTGGCATTTTTTAAGGAAACTAACCAGGTGTCATCTCAGTACGAAGAAATTACACCAGACATACACTCACAAACACGTGCAAGTTGATACTCTAAGTTTCAAAGACTCGTTGTTTAATGAGTTCATGCAAACTCACCACGAGAAGGCTGAAGTATTAGAATGGTTCAGCGCATGCTTTTCATGTATTGGTAAGTCTTTTACGGGATATAACTTTCCCAGAGAAATTTCCAGTTGTGGAGTGAATTCATGCTTTTTTGTGCAGACGTTCACGCCAGAATATTCACAAATGCCCATTAAGTCATTACCAAATTTACTGATCAAGTCCACGGTTCCAATGGAAGGTTCTACCAGTTCACAATTATTGCAACGACGACTTTCCACATAATTTTTGTCTTCTTCTGGTCTCATTCTTTCATTTTGAGGTGGCCCCCTTGTCGAACCATGCTCTTTTCCCAATCTTAAAGCAGTCGAATCGTTAGTTTCTTCAGAGGCCAGTTCTGATTGGTTTGATCCTTCTGTAGCAAATACAACATCAGATGTATTCATCTCATATATAACGAATAATGAGATTGCAAATGCTATTTAGTAATAATAAATAGGAGGAAGAAATGAATAAAGACAGAAACGAAATAGCAAACCTCTAGTTTTACAATCAGAATCTGCTGACGTTATTTGCAACGTGGGTTTCTCTTCATACATCTCTTTTCGTGTGTTGCTTAGTTGTGAAGAACTCTTGCACTTCAGCATAGACAGTCCCTACATATTTGCATGAGAGCATTTCAGATTCTAAATCAAGTTTCTGCTAATAGATTGACAGTCGTCTTCTCGTTTAAATCACATCTAACTTAGCAGGTATCTTTGGGTCCAACAGTCACTAAGATAATTAAATAGTCACTCCGTAAGAAAAGACTACACAGGAAAGATTTATGTTCATACTTTCTTTCTTGAGTGTTAACTCCTTTTACACTGCCAATCCTATTTTTCTGTGTAGAAATTGAACAATCACTAGAATTATCACTTGCCGCATTAATTTCAGAAGTGGCTTCAATTTTATACGCTGCAGAATGGATGAGTTTAGAGGAATACATCATGGAGGTGACTGATGAAGAATCAAAATGGAAAATTCAGAAAAGCAAATTTAGTTTCCATGCACGTGAAACATACAAGCAATAAATAGGATATGTTGGAAACATACAGTTCGCCTCCTCCAAACATGCTGCCATAAGTTCCTCAGCTCATTCCTTCTAACAGGCTTAATTAGAAAGTCAGCAGCACCTTTTAACATGCACTTCAAGACCATGCTGATAGAATCGTTTGAAGACATCACTATTTGGTAATGACATAAGAAATAGAAAAGAGCAAGAACAGTTTAGTTCCAAACCTAAGAAAACATCAGGATAATGACTATTACAAAAGAAAAACCAAATATAATACATACTTATGACGGGAATATTTCTGCAGAAGTCATGTTCCATGACCAAGGTAAGAAGTGCATATCCCGATATTGATGATGGCAACTCCACTTCTGTTAAGATGAGGTCTAAATCATTCGGTCTACCCTTCAAAGTCTCCCATGCCATTAATCCATCTGAAACAGCAGTAACTGCTTGACCAAAGAAAGTGCAAGTTCAGTTGAAAGACTCGCATGAAACTCATCATAATCTTATCAAAAATAAGAGAAAGAACCCAAATAGAAGATGAGTCCGAGACACCTTAATCAATAAAAGACTACAATCTCCATTAAAGAACAAGAACTCTCACCAAAAGTTACGAAAACCACATAAAACTTTGCATTGTCACCAATGAGCTCGGAATCCAAATCAAACACATCAATTTCCAAATAAGCTAAAAATCTATCAACAGATAAAAAGAAGCGACCTCTATAACCGCACTTTCGAAGAAGCACAGCAATAATTTGGCGCGTAGAATCATCAGCTTCCACCAATAGAACACGAAGCATCGTATTTGGTAGAAACTTCTCCCACCTAACCACCTCCTCCGCCACCATTCCCTTGTCGTCGATCACCACAACCTCACCCATAACGTTAAGTAGTAACAGAGTGTGTTATTAAAAGTGAAACCAACCTCATCCGATAAAAATGAAAAAATATCTGAAAGTTGGTCAACCCGCTAAATGTAGTACCGCCTCAAAATTCAAACATCTTATATCATCTAACTTCAGCTCCCCACCGCAAAATATACTTTAGTAAGAGAACAGGATCAAAAGGTGGGCCGCCGTGGCTCGCGATTGACGGGGCTGACGTGGCGCAACACCAACAACTTTTTTAAAAATATTTTGATGAGTGCGATATAATTGGTGTACACGTGTTGGATGCAACTTGGCTTGCCATGGAGGATATTTTTGAGGGGAGAAGATCGTCTGTACCGTTAAGCCTGTGCCATCCTGTTCCATTTTCCTTCAGCCACAAAATTTTCAATAAACAAATGGAAAAAAGCAAAATTTGTGGCTAGTGAAGAACAGGCATAGGAAAGGTACAGGCTTGACGACACAGACGATCTCACGCCTTTTCCCAAAGCTAATTGAATTTAGATTAAAACGATATCGTTTTGGACTATGTTCAACTAAGTTAGACCGATCTCTAGTTCGACCTAATTCAATTCAAATTAAACTATTTTAGACCATGCCAGACTGACCTAATAATTATATTAAACATATTTATGTTATTTTTGAATAATTATTTTTTAAAAAATTGGAAATTATAAAGAATAATTTTCTAAAATTTTATATTTTTACCTATTCTTTTTTTGAGAAATTTAAAAAATTTCATTGAATAAGAAGAAGTACATCAGCGAAACACATACATGGGCAAAACGACGTCGACAATATTACACGTCTGAACAAACCCAGGCAATTGAACAAATGACTCTGTATTAAGATAACTAACGCAAACCTAATATAGCAAAACGAACGTCCCCTTCTGGAGTCCGCGAGCCTATACCCGATTAGGGCTGGCGATGGTGAAGCGGAAGACGAAACGCCATCCGGAGGCTATTCAATCGAGTCGCGACTGCTGGTCTTCATAGGTATCCGCTAGTCCCTTGCGTCTTCCCCAGTGATGAGAAGGCTCAACTCAGCTTGATCTAAAGTTTCCATGCTAGATCGGAGTGCACCAATGAGGTAAGTTATTCCAGTTTCAGTCCCTTCACTACTCCTTCTGCTATCTGTCGCCGCAGTCAAATCTGAGCATTAATTGATGAGTTGTTTGTCAGATCTGTCCGTGTCCGTCGGTGAGGATGCTAGCCCTTAAGGTGTCAGTTTCAGGTAAGCTCTAGTTTCTGGTGATTCAGGTGTTCTTTTCTGTCCTTTGCAATCCGCACATACTTTGCTAGCTTGCTTTGATCTCCGCAGGGGTCTTCCTAGGAGTGGTAAGGAACAGAATGTTCTGAAGGCCTGATTTCTCCTAAAGTTTACCCAAACAGGTACTTGTTCTCTGCATTTCTTTATACTGTGATGGGATAACTGCAATTGTAGGTTGTAGAGATATGTTGGGTTCCTCTGCTTGTAAATCTGCATATGATGAACTTGTTGAACTACGGTGAAATCCTCTGCTTATATGATTAGGGGAGTTAAGAGAAGCATAGGATTTAATTTATAATCTCCATACATGTATCAACCTTCTGCTACAGCAACGGTTAAACTGATTGATGATAAGTTGTTCCCGTATGCATGTAGTGGTGTGGTCAGTAATAGAGCTTAGAGAGTTTGCCTTATTTCTAAAGAGTCTGCTATTCTTTTCCTTCCAAATGTTTTGAGCACATATATCAGCCGATAGTAGCAAGATATCTTTCTCATGTTGTGCCCTCTGCAGATGTGGGATATCCAGTAGAACAGTTGTAAGTCTATCATAGGTGTAGTCAGCTGAACAGAGAATTGAGATCTTTTTCCAGACTTCTTTAGAAAAAGAATATTCAAAAAATAAACGATCTCTAGATTTGTCCTCTTGTTTACATAGTAAACAGAGCTTGGAGATGGATAGGAAGTTCAACCTATCCAAGGTACTTAGTCTGTTCAACATGATTAGCCATAACAAAAAACTCACATTAAGTCTGAGGATCTTGTGCCAAATCAGTTTCTCCCGTCCAACAAGAGTGATTGACCTTTCTTTCAGCCTTCTAATATCCTTAGTGGTTATCTCTGAAACGGGGATACCCTTCTACAAGTAGATATCAGTTTCCGCTTGACTATTGAATTAAGGCAAGGATAGCATTCTAACCTCAACTGGGGAAATAATCCAATTACCATTTCTGATTATTTTTTGGAGCTTAGTATCCTTAGGGAATCGGATTAGTAGAGATCTTGCCAGTTGATTTTATACAAGTGGACCATTACTTGTCCAATTATCAAACTATAGTGAAATTCTTACTCCTGTCCCAATCTGACATTGAATATGCTGAAATATGTCCTCCCTCAATCTGAGTAGTTGGTTAAAAAATCAAGTGTAGCTGGTTTTGGGTTGCAAAGCCCACAAACTCCCTCCTTTTAGTATATAGGAGTGGATCCAAATGGACCACATGATCTGCTT
>JAOTJB010000177.1:6430-38251 GCA_027123815.1 Erythroxylum minutifolium | reverse complement strand
TACCTTCTGACAAGAAGATATGTCCACCATGCTTATCCCAAAAGTCCACCTTACCCTTGTCCTTTAGGCTATATACCGAAAATGCCCTCAAGTTCTTCTCATGCATTCTTTCCATAAGCTCTTATGCTTAAATTAATGGAAAAATTTTATGGGGCCGACAAATATGGTGGCAAATCTCAAGATTGTGTCTCAACCTAGCTCTCCAAAAATCACATGATCATTATCTTTCAAGAAGGAAAATTTAGTTTTTTACAGTAACAAGATGGAGAAGATAACACGGTCTTGAAGAAACAAAGTAAAGGAGTTGCGCAAAAATAAACGTGATGAGGGTTGGTGAGAAGATTGTGAATGAAGAAGAAGAGAAGAAAATAACGAAGAAGATGAGAGCAAGTAACAAGTGAAAGACGAAAAAAAATAAAGATGGTCTTTCAATTTGACTAGTGTTGTGGGTGAGTGTGGTGAGTGGTAACTGTTGTGACACTTGGAACTTGCCACTTGTCACCTTAATGTGGTCTCCACTTGGCTCTTTTAATAACTAGTCCATTTATCTCTAAATTTTCAGCCCATTTGTCATTCAATTTTCTATGACACTTGTCATTAAATCCTAATGTCATTTGTCAATTATTTCTACTATTAATTGTCACTTATTTCTACTACCACGGATCAATTTGTCTTGTCACTTGGTATTTTTCCTAGTCCAAAAATACTCATAATTTCAAAAATCTTACAAATTTAACCAATAAATTATAAATTACCAATTATAATTCATTAACCAATTTTTAAGACATAAAATTCACAATTCACATAGTAATTATTTAAAAATCATTCATACCCCGAAAAATGTCAAATGAGTGCATATACAGTATTTACAATGTGTATAAAAATCAATATTCATGTGTGTGTATGCTTATGTTAGTGATATGCATGTAAATGCAATGAACCTCATGTATTCTCTATATTATTTCTCATGTATCATAGTTTTGGATCCTATGTCCTAACCCTTAGTATAGAAACGGGATATTACACATCTTGAATGATGTTAAGGTTCTGTGGCATAAAGCAATGAAGAACAGCAACATTAACTAAATCAAACTCAATAGAAAGAGTCATAAGTAAATGTTATACATACTGGCAATTAGAAAGGGTAGCATAAATTTCTACAAAGGCTATATCAGGCTATAACTAGATCACAAGCTGATAATTGATCCAACAAAGTTTGTAACTCTAAAACAAAATTGCGAATGGTCTGACCAAGTTCCTAATGCATATGATAAAGGAAATGATAAAGTTAAAATCGATGAATGTCTTCTAAAACTATATAATATGTCTATTAAAAAATATAACATCTTCCCACAGTCAAAATGATGAAATTTCATCTTAATACTATGTTGACAATTATTACAAAACCAAGTTAAAATCAAATGATTTTGCGATCCCATTGATAGAAACTCTCAATGAACTTAGTTTTTGGCCTATAGGCCTGGGCTATGGCCTTTTTTTTCAAAATTCAGGCTCCGAACTAGGTGTAAAACAATGTGGCCTTTTTTTTCAAAATTCAAGCTCCGAACTAGGTGTAAAATAACATTGTTTTACACCTAGTTCGAAGCTATGAAGTTATTATTTTTACATAATGTAAAATGACATTATTTTACACCTAATGTAAAATGAAATTGTTTACAATAGGTTAACAAAGTCTATGAGCCTGCATTCGTCACTTATTTTATTCGCCATTCTTCTACATGTTTCGCTTCTGCATTTTTACTGCTCGACTGTGTTTTATGTTTTTATTACCTCACTGTGTTGCATTCTTCTTCTTCTACCTCTTCTTGTGTCGTGCCTCCTCCCTCTTCCTAGTAAGAATTTGTGTATTTCAATAATTTTACAAATTCATTGTATATTTCCTTTATTATAGAAAGTAACATGATGATTATTTAGCAATAGCCAATCTATTATGCTATGAAAGGTGATTAATTGAACATTGATTTAGCATCCAAATTCTACAAAAAAATTGTAAGTTTTATTTCTTAGTTTATCCTTTGATGACTCAGAGTCTGTGATGATCTTAAAGAACTCTAGAAATATGTTTGCACCTTGTTCTTGATATTCTGATGCTTCTAAATTCTATCACCGATAGAATATCTCATCCCCTTAGCCTATTGGATCCTTAATTTTTATTTCAATAAAGAGTTGTGAACATTCAAGGTTTGAATGTAGAAATTTATGGGTGTTTTTTTTTCATTTTCTTTAAATAAAGTGTTTAGATTAAGTTCCCCTTGTATTTGGATTTCAAATGAGTGTTACTTTAGTTCTCTGATTAATATTGTTGATTATGATCTAATTAAGACTTCCTAATTCCTTTATCGTGGCTTTGAGCTTTTTTATAATTTGTAAGCCTCTATGTTCTCCTCAAATTTCCTTTTCCATAGCTTCATTATATCCCTCTAACTTTATCAGGTGGCTTTTGAACCTAAATGGAGTTCTCTTCTTCTTTAGGTATAGTTATGTTTGTAATTGATTTCCATATACATGTTTTCTTGACAAAAGTATGCATTCTTTATGGTGGAGCAATTCCTTTCAAGCTTAATTAACCATGGAAAATGTTGCTAAAATGAAGCAATAACTCCCTCCATTCAATCATGAGATTATAGTCTTACCTAGTTTACATAACTTTGCCTCTTTAATAAGCTTAACCTTGAACAAACTCTCCACCACCTCATTCAGCCTCTCCATATTGTCCTTGAACTTAAGCTCATTCATTAAATGAAAGAATTGCACTCATTTCTTTGGATACCTAAGTTTGAGTGCAACAATTGAATGATATCACCAAGGAATGGTTTTCACCTTTCTAGTTCCAATGTATCCAAAAATATATAACACTACATAATTGATTCAATTATGAAAAAGTATAAAGGCCATAATATGATACATCATAGTTGATTCAATTATGTGAATATTGATGCATAATCATACAAATTCTAAATTAACATAATATAATTAGTTTAAAACTATAAATGTTATAAGATCCATGATTAAGTTCATACATGAGTTTGAAATATAGACATGTGGACAGCTGACAATCATAATATGATTAGTTTGAAACTATAAATGTTACAAGATCCATGATTAAGTTCATGCATGAGTTTGAAATATAGATATATCTATGATAACATATATGGTCATATTTATTGATTGTTTCAAATGGATGTGCATATTCCCTCAGTGGAGAGTTCTAATCCAGTACCAGAGAATATACCAGCTAAGACTTCTAATTTGGTAAAAAGAGTAGGTTCATTGAGAAAGGAAGTTTGGAATCACTTCAACAAAACTAGATTAATGGACGAAATAGAGAACGTCGAGTGTAAATATTGTCATAAGATGTTGGTTAAGATTTTAAAAGGTGGAACCTCCCATTTAAAGAGACTTTTAAAGTCATGTAATAGAAAGAAGCTTGTATTAGAAGATTAAACATTTTTTACCCTTAGCCTAATAAGAGGGAAGAATGATATGATTGCTACAGCTTATCACAGTATCAAATCAAAGTTTTTGCTAACTAGTACGATCATTGGTGATGAACATCCACTCTCTATAGTCAATACAAAAGATTTAGGATGTTTCTTACCTCACTTCAACTGACCTCAAGATCCAAACTTAGAATACCATGAAAAAGAAAATTTTAAGATATACGAGGATAAAATAAAGGAATATCAAAAATGTTGTTAAGTATAGAAGGATGAGTTGCCATCTCATTGGAACTATAAATAACTAATAATTAGAATAAGGGTTATATAGTAGTGATGGCACATGATATTAACAACGACCGGACTCTATGCAGTAAACTACTAAGGTAAATTACATTTTTTAATATTATTATCAATTATTTTTTATATTTGTTTATGTTTGTAAATGATAGATATATTTATGTGTTAGAATCACATATAAGTGAAAGGTTGACATCTATATTGGTTGAGTGTTTAATGGATTGGAATATCGACATTAAATTATCTACTATGACACCTAACAATTGTAGCACGAATGATACGATGATCAAAAATTTTAAGAATAAGTTACGGGCTAGGAACTTATTAGTTGATGGGAGGTAATGGTGTTGCTTTATACATATTATGAACTTGATTGTGAAGGACATATTGAAGGTGATAAAGGAAGCAGTAGAGTTAATTCGGGATAATGTAGTGTATTAGAGTGCAACACCCAAAAGAGTTGAAAATTTTGTACAACAACTAAACATTCCATGCACGAAGAAGTTCTTTGTCCTATAAGATGGAATTCAACCTTCAAGATATTGGAGTCTACAAACTAATATGTTGAGGCATTCACCAGGTTGAGACAAAGAGATTCTCAATATACTTGCCTACCTATAGAAGAGCAACAGGAGTTGGCTAAAGTACTTTATACAAAGTTAGGGATATTTTATACTATGATTGAATTGTTCTCGAGAATAAAATATCTAACTTTGCACGGTTACTTTAGCAATATGTGAGACATCAAGAAAGTTTTATCTGATTTTATATTTGATTGTAATGAGATGATTCAGGTTATAACAGAGTCATTTCTGTATTGGACCGGAGAGACAAAATAGAAGGCATTAATTTTTATTATGACATGTTGTACGATGATCAAGCTCAAGAAAATGTTGATTTCATTAAATAATAGCAGATTGAGTTGTTTAATGATTATCAACTGAGATCGGGTAAAAATCAAGAACGTATTAGTTCAACTTTGGCTTTAGTTTTAGGTTTGTTTTCAAGAGAAAAAGACTAAGACTTCTTAGAGTATGATGGAGTTGGACAAATATTTGATGATAGATTATATTACCTAAGTTAAAGGTGTAGAGTTCAACATAGTACTATAGTGGAAGAACCATGGAAACGAATTTTTGATCTTGCAAGCAAATGATCGAGATCTCTTAGCAATTCCAACATCTACTGTTGCTTTAGAGTCAGTTTTAGTATTGACAGTCGAATTATTAATCCTCATCATGCTTGAATTCATCCTAATACTGTGAAAGCCCTCATATGTGCTTGAAATTGGTTTAATGATAAAGCTATTGGAAGTGAACTCTATTATTTATGATATATCAATTTTGTCTAGTTTTCTTTATGATATTATATTATCTTATTTTTTAATATTAATACATATATTGGTACGAAAGAGACCAATCATTCAACTGAAATTTTTTTTAACAAATATTCAATGATGAAGGTGTATTTAGTTGTTTATTGACATGTGTTTAATATTCATTTAATGCAAGTATTTCATTATTAGGTATAATTTACATAATAATGCTTTTATATACGTATGAAGTAGTGCAAACTATTGATGATAATGATTATAACGATTAACTTTCTCCTTTCCTCTACTATAGTTTTGTTATCTTTTAATCTTTATTTTTGGATTTACTCTTTTTATATTATTGCTTTGGTTTTTTACAATTGAAGATATAATTATTTACTTGTGTGTTTTTATGCAAGTTTTAAATTGTTGGCTCTACTATACTCAACTTCAATATCTACTCTTCAATCTCCACTCGCCAATAATCGAGCTATAATTGATAGTTTTATTTTGAATTTTGTAAATTGTATAATATTAGCATGATAATACTCTTTTATTTTGATAATAAAATGATTTTCATAGTATTACTTCATTTTCTATTATATAATTAGACTCATGAATTTATAGCATTCATCATATGTATGCTTAAATTGTATAACTAACAACAAAAGCATTTAAAGTCTAAACTAATATCAAAACATAAAATATATATGTTTTCGATCATTTATATGGATGGATTTTTTTAGAAAAGTTGAATTAAACTAGGCCACAGAAGGCAATCAATGAATGTATATTTATTATTTATTTCATTCCGTTAATTAAATAAATATGGCATTTCTCATATACTAGTTTTGATTTACTTTTTTATAATAAATTTCTTTTGAACTTATTCATTTCTAAATTTTATGTACATTTAATATAAACATTTAAGAAGAACACATTTTTGTTAAGCAATTATGAAATATGTTAATTAAATGAATGTGACATTTCTCATATTCCATTTTTTGGTTCACTTTCTTTTATAATAAATTTATTTTGAACTTATTCATTTCAAATTTTATGTAAACTTATTATATACAATTTTTTACAAACTCATTTTAATTAAGCAATTATTAATTATGTTAATTAAATGAATGTGATGTTTCTCATATACCATCTTTTTGTTTACTTTCTTTTATAATAAATTTACCTTTAACTTATTCATTTCAAAATTTTATGTACATTCAATATGTAAATTTTTTTAAAATCACATTTTTATTAAAAAATTATGAATTATGTTAATTAAATGAATGTGGTTTTTCTTATATATCATTTTTTGGCCTCTTTTTTAAAATTAAATTTATTTTGAACTTATTTATTTCACAATTTTATGTACATTAAATATATACAATATTTTTAAAAGCACAATTTAAACAATTCATTTTAAAGAAAAGGCCAGGCCTAAGCCCGAACCCTAAACCTAAGGCCTGATCAAGCCTTAAGCTAGATTTGGGCATAAGATCTAGCTTGAGCCCAACCTGGTTTACTGCCAATTTTAAAATTGAGAGATAGAGACAAAATTTAGGGAAATAGACCTAAAAAATGAATTTAGGAGGAACCTTGGAAACCAGTCAAGGTAAGAAGAAAACCACCTAAAAAGGGACTAAATCGACTATCAAATCTATTTGGACTAGTTTGGTTCAATTAGGTCCACCAAGAGAGGAATGATTGACGTGGCACTCCTTAATTAGATACAAGACACTAAAATGGTGCAAATAGGTGATCTCAGCGTGTGCGATGTGTGGGTAAATAAACTAAAAGGAATAACTTTAGGAGGCATGTTAGGCAAGTAGAGGATCTGATGAAGGTCCGATTATCTATGTTGGAGTCATCTTGGTAAGATAAATCTCGTGGTATGTTCAAAAAGTAACTAAGCAACATATCTTATGCACAGTGAAGTTCAGTGCAAATCAAAAGAGAATGATTATGTAGAATAAAATTAACCAAAGAAAATGTAGGAATCACTAGAGAATGACCAGAAGAAGAAATTTATTTAGAAATCGAAACCACCTTATAAAGATTAGCTTTAATACCAAACTAAAACTAATAGAGAATAATTTATTTCATACATGTATTGTTTGTATTACAATGAAGGATATATACTTATTTATACATAAAATCTTTATACTAATTATGAAGAACTTAATTAGTTCTTAAATAAGAAGGAACCTAGAGATTATTACATTAATTATAATATATTATCATCATCAATACAAAACTTACAACAGTAACTAGACTTTAGAGAACATAGTAACTGTATGAATTAGGTAATTTATTTGAGGCTCAGTATCTCTCCACAATGTTCTTAACTACTAGCACTCAACCTAGAAATGGATGCCAAGGAACAATCAAAGATCAAAATTACAATGCACTTTCTAACCTATTCATAGAGAATGAAGCATTTCTTTCCACTTCAATTGAAAAGGGAACAACTTCATTGGCACGATACTTTCCTACCTTGTGATTAGATGAAATCCTAGTATGAAGCATAATCGTAAACTTGATGAGTTGATTCCACAAGATCTCAAGTCTTGCATCCCCTAGAAAGGTTGCTAACATATCAACCTAATTGGACTTCCATAAACTAGAACTTTTGATGGTCCTCCCGTTGAGTACCTTAGGATTGATTCTTCTAGAACTCATTTTAATGGAATTTCTCTCATATTTCTCGACCACCAGCATCCTCAAAACAATAAAAACAATTAAGTGTGACATATCAACATCCTTTAACCGCACCATTTGAGGGTCTCTATAAACCGTCAATAAAGTCATAAAAAACGATTATGAATCAATGAGAACATAACTTGTGTTGGAAAAAGTAATAATTTGAAAGTTACACCTTTTATGTATTGTATAATTAAAATGAATATTTAAAATAATATGAAAGTAAATAAGTGAGTGGAAGGAAAACGTTAGAAATCTTACATGGAAAATTCCTTAAAACAAGAAAAAAAAACTACAAGATCATATATATAATAAAACTTCTACTATATCAAAGTAGAATTACAATTAGAATCTCTCTTACATAATTTTATGAAACACACACTCAAAGTTGAGAAATATAAACCACTTCTCAATTTTCTTCACTCTACGTAAATTTCTCTCTTCGTTGAAATGAATTAATAAAGCACATCTCTTTTCCCCTAATTTATAAAAGGCATGTGAAGTCTTTTAAATTACTTCAATTAGTGTTTGGAGATTTTTAATGTCCAAACATTTTATTTGCATGACTAACTTTTGGAATTCCAAATAAAGTGATTCAAAGACTAACTAATATTATTGACTCACAATTATAAAAGGATCTAATAAAGCTCCCCCTTCCCGATATAATTAGGAGGAACCATCACACTGACTCCTTGATAATATACATTAGATCAATTATCATTTGTGTGAACTTTATCAAGCTATAAATGCTTTTCTTTTAATATATCTCATATATAATGATAATAAACATCAATACATTTTAATTAGGAGTGAAAGGTTGGATTTTTGACTAAGTCAATAGCACTTTGATCGTCATAATATAACACATATTTTTCTTGGTCTTAGATCAATTCAAACAAAAAGTTTTTCACCTAAAGCATCTCCTTGCAAACTTCATCATATGTGATATATTTATCTTCAATTATTGACAAGGCAACACAATTTTATAGTTTGGAGTGTTACAAGATGGCTCTCCTTATAAAAGTATTCAACTATATGGAGGATGACTTTCTGGAACTATGATCTCTAACTAAGTCTACATTTGTGCAACCTTCTAAAACAAGCTTTCCTTTAGCAAAATACAAACATCTCTTATTTGTTACTTAGAGATATCAAAGATTCTATTTTACTGCCATTTAATGTTCTTTTCTTGGGTTAGATAAGAATCTACTGATAGACAATATCAGGCTTAGTGTATATTATGGCAAACATAAAGCTACTTATCACAAATGAGTATGAAACCTTCCTTATTTCTTACATTTTTATTTTATATGTATTTGGTTTTGAATTCAATTTAAAGTGTGAAGCAAGAGGTGTGCACACAAGTTTGACTTTGTGTATATTGAATCTCTAGTACTTTTTCAGTATATATCACTTAGGATAACTGCAACTTTCAACACATCTTGAGAAATCTTTATTCTGATTTGTCTTACTAGTCCTAAATCCTTCATGATAAAGGATTCACTCAAAGCTTTCTTTAAAACAATAATCATCTCATCATCATGTCTAATAATTAATATGTCAGCTATATAAAGTAAAAGTATAATGAAATCAACTTTAGTTTATTTCTTCACAAATACATATTGGTTAGTGAGAGTTTTCTTAAAATCATGCTTAGCCATGAATGAGTAAAAATTTTCATACCATTTCCTTGGTGCTTACTTTAGATCATAGAGACTCATACCATTTCCTTGGTGCTTACTTTAGATCATAAAGACTCTTCTTTAGTCAACAGACCATCTTTTATTTTCCTAAAACTTGAAGCCCTTTAGGTTGTTCCCATATAGATCTTTTATTTAAGATCACCATGAAGGAAAGTTATTTTAACATTAAGTTGCTCAACCTCTAAGTCTTAGTTGGTTGCTAGACCAATTATTACTTGGATGGATGATATTTTTACCACTAAAGAGAATATTTCTTCAAAATTGATATATTTTCTCTAACTGTATCCCATTATAACTAGTCTAGTCTTATACCTTAGTTCGGACTATTCTCTTCTATTTTGAGTCTATATACCCATTTATTTTTAAATGATTTTCTTCCTTTAAGTAATTATACTAGATCATATATATGATTCTCATACAAATATCCCATTTTCCCTTGCATAACTTTCTCCCATTCTACCTTTGTTAGTTATAACTTCTTTATAATTTTGAGCTCTCCCTTATCAATGTTAGCCATATGCTTATATGGAGAATATTTAGTAAAGATCATCTCTCCATAATAGATTATGTTAATTAAGGCTCTATAGGTTCAATAAGATCAATCTCTACTTTGATATGCTTACTTTGATCTCCCTCTTAATAACTATTTACTATCCATGGAGAGGAAAGATTATTAAGACTAGCATTATTATCTTGTACAATAGGGAGTGGACTCGAATAATGATAATTGTCAATTTTGGGTTTAAGATTCTTTGTCATCTTTATGTCTTCAATTCTTTGGTCCTTGAAAAACATGCCTCTACTTATGACAACCTTTTTGTTGATAGGATCCAATAATCGATATTCAAATTCAGCTTTTGACATCAAAGGGTAAATGCACTACCTGGTCATTGTGTCAAGCTTAATTTATTTATCCTTAGGAATATGAACAAATGCTTAAAACCTAAATACTTTTAAATGGTTATAAGAAACCTTTCCATATCAAATTGCCTCTAGGATATCTTCATCCAAAGGAATTAATGGTGAAAGATTGATATTGTCTATGATAGTCTTTACGACCTCACCATAAAATAACTTGGATAGCTTGGCGTGACAAAACATATATAAACTTTTTCTTCAATAATGTAATTTATTCTTTTGGTAATATGACTTAATTGCAATATCTTTGGTGGTTCCTTTTAAGTCTGATAACGTAAAATCTACAACATTCATCTAATGGACCTTGATATTCTCCACCATTATTAGCTCGTATATACTTTAATTTCTAAACAGTCTCTCATTCCACTTCAGCATGGAACTTTTTAAATGCTTTAATTTCTCGTTCCTTTGATTCCAATAAGAATAGCCAAATTTTTCTTGATAATTCATCAATAAAAGTGACAAAGTATAATGCACAGATAAGTTATTTTTTAGTCATTAAAAATATTAATATGAATCAAATTAATGTTAAGTTTTCTGTTTGTGGGATATACAAGTTTACCGAAATGAAACTTTGTTATTTTTCAACTAAACAATTAGTAAAAGGATCAAGAGTTTTACCCCTTTCGAGCAAGGATTTGTAATCACTTTTCACTTATGTTTCTAAACCTATTACACCTTAACTTTAAGGCTTTATAATCAGTAGCAAAATTTATCTCCTTTCTTGCATAATTTTCTTTGCATCATATACAAAAAATCCTTCCTTTCTTCCTTGAGCCACATTCAAATTACCTTTAGTGAGCTTGCAATTTTATTGTCATGATGACTCTTAAAACCATCATCATCGAGTTTTATACTAAAATAAGATTGAGGTGCATATTTGGAACATATCTTAAATTCTTCAGTATAAGCTTACAACCTAAGCTTATTATTAAGATGACATAGTTTATGCCAATAATCTAAAATGTGTTTTCATTCCCCTTTCTTACAATACCAAAATCTTTATATTTGTAGGTTGAGAAGAAACTTTTATATGAGTTAAAATGAGTGGAGGCATCAAAATCAACAATCTATGAATTATCATTATGGGTCAGATAGAGATAAACTTTAATATGAATGAAGAAAACATCTTCTTTTGTAGCTATAATAGTGGTATTTCTATCTTCTTCTTTCTTTTGTTCATTTTGATTTTGCTTAACTTTTTCAACCTTTTAGTGTCTCTTAAAGATTCAACATTCAGATTTCTTATAGCTTGATTTTCCCAATAATAGTAAACAAGTTTGGAATGATACTTTGATCTTCTTCTTGACTAACCTTAAGTTTTATTTGTTTATTGGTTATAACTTCTTCCTCGATTTCTAATGAAATTTGCCTTTGAACCCTTGTAAAACCTCATTCTTTTCTTCTAGCTTTTTCATTTAGAAGACTATCACTTACAATATCCATTATAAGTTTTCATTAGGAATAGAGTTATTGAGACTGACAAGAAGTATATCCCAACTCTTTGGTAACAAATTGAGAAGAAATAGCATTTGTAGCACATCATCAATGGTCATTTCTATCTTTGATGACTTATTGAAAAGTCCCTTAAAACTCTTCAAACACTTAATCATATTTTGTGAATCTTTATATTCCAACTTCATCAATTGTCTCACAAGATGTTCCTTATTGCGTGGCATCTTCTTTTGAATCTTCATTTAAGCTTTAGTCCTGATTGATAGTCCTTTTTGTAATTCAACATTTTTGAACAAATATTGATTTGTGTATTTTCGAATCATAGCTACCTCTTTTTGATTTGATAATTGTCCATTCATTTTCATTCTTTCTATTTGGCTTGTTAACATTAATAATTGGCTCATATAAACCAATACAATACAAATAATCCTCTATCGTTGGCTTATAATATGAATAATTTTTCGTTGTTTTGAACATGTTACTATCACGATTAATCAAATCCTCTATCTTAATTCACACAAGAAAATGACCTTTTTAAACCAAAATTTTGATACCACTGTTAGAAAAAGCATAATAAAGTGAAAGTTTTATTTTTCTCTCTTTATATTATTAAAATGGACATTTAAAATAATATGAAAATAAGGGGGAAAAAGAAAATAATAATTTTTTTGTGGAAAGCCTTCAAAATAAAGGAAAATTTATGAGACCATAGGTCTAATAACACTTTTACTCTATCAAAGTAGAATTATAATGAGAATCTGTCTCATACAATTTTGTAAGTACACGTATTTAGTTTTAAAAATATGAATAATTTGTCTTTTTTTTTTTAAACTCTAAGTGAAGTTTTCTTTTAATTGGAATGAATAGATTTTTTCTCCTCTATTTGTAAAGTATTTGTGGAAGTCTCTTAAAATTCTTTAATTAGTGTTGGAAATTTTAATTATTTAAAAACCAACCTTTAAAATTTTTAATGAAATAATTGTAGGACTAATAAATATTTGTTGACACATATCCAACAACTAGATATCCCCGTTGTCATGTCCTAAAATAATTCAATTAACTTTCACCGGGTTAGGACCGATTTCATGCATATTTCAATTCATATTGAGAAAAAGATGGATCCTTTCCAACTGAAGGAATATTTCCAAAAGGCTTAAAGAATACAGCAAGCTCGGAAACGTAACAGCTTTAGAAAGATTACACATGTATAGCTCACATGGTCATGCATCTTGATTAGTTAATTCACTGTCAGACACCCCGTCAAGCGCTTTGGAATAAAATGAATCTTCTTCATTCAACACCCGTCTGGCTCTTTTGGAGATGCAGTGAAAAGGATAGTGAGACAGAGATAAGCGTGAAAGATTTTGGTTGTTCAAATTGCATTGAGGGCCGGCCTCAGAGACGAGGAAGCGATTTAGATGGGAAGAAGGGTCCTGTAAGAGTGGCCACTGCGGATAATTTATGGATCCAACTAGGGATCTTATTGCTTGATGCTAGAGTATGCTCTTTCTTGGTGTTGCTTGAATAGGGTCTCTTCTGTTTTATTATAGTTTACGAGACTAAATGAGTAACTCCATCACGTGATTCAGTACCTAGTTCCAATCATGTCTGAGTTTGGCTTTTAACAAATCAAACACCATCACTGGACAATTTATCAGCAGCTTACATTGGCAAGGACAAGATTCATCTAAAAGGTAACAACATTCAGAGTCCATCCATTTTCTTGATAGGTACTTCGGCTCTGTAGTCTAGGCAGGGTGATTGTACAGATTAATAAAGCAAAAAACTATGAGAATCTGGTGTAATAAAGCAAAAAACTATGAGAATCTGGTGAAACAAATTCCAGAGGCATATCATAATTCCTGCCGGGACACTCTAAATTCCAGAAGGCAACTTATCAACTTAAAATGCATACCATTCAATTCACTATTCTTTCTTCACAACTAAGATTATGTTTGATTGAACGTAAAGCTTTTAATAGAATGAAATGAAATAGAATAGTTTATAATAGAATATAAATAGATATAATATTAAAATTTTGTTATTTAGAAAATATATAAAAGTTTAAAATGTAATATAGTAAAATATTATTTAAATGAAGGATTTATAATGTAATATATTATAAAGTTGTTTATCATTTTACATTCCATCATAAACCCTCTAAATCGGAAGTTTTTCGTTTTTATTGTTTAGGATGAAATGATATGTAATATGAAACATTTATCTTCTATCTCATTCCATTTTATTTCATTATAAAACTTCCTCCCAAATGATAGAATAATATTACATTCCATTCCATTCCATTATATAACTTTCAACCAAACATAGCCTAAGAATGACAACCATTTGAAGTGGTCATTCAAAGGTTAATTCAATAAACAAATACGCCATGAGAAACATAACCAAAATTTAAGATACCAATGCAACCCAAGATCATATCCTTGAGATGAGCATTAAAAGTTAAAGAAGGGTGACAGTGATTGCTACTGAATGCTATACGAAGGCCAGTACAACAAATAATGAAGGTCCAAATTTGAGCCTAAACATGAGCAGTGCCTTGAGTAAATTTAGGATCCTCACATCTGTACCGTCCATCAGCTCCAATACCAAAACCTTTTGGATCTGCAAAAACATTCTCTAGTAGCTGGCTGCGTGGGGGAAGAGGGCTCTCATCTGCAAACTCAACAGCATCCTCAACTATTTCATCTATCTTCTTCTCGATGGCCTTAAATTCTGCTTCGCTAGCTAGGCTCTGCTCAATCATAAATTTCTTCAAGGCTGTGATGGGATCTTTGGCAGCATAGTGAGCCTTCTCGGCTGCCAACAAAGAACAGAAAGCGTAAGGGAGTGAAAAGGTGATGCACTCAAGGTCATAACAATATCAGGTCTCCAATCAATACCAGTGTGACTAACATCAAAGCAGCATTTCAAGAATAAGAAATAACAGACGATGCAAAAGCAAAGAAATGAGAGAAATCAAGGGATTATCATGGCAATTACACATTTTCACTATCCTGCAAAGGCTGGGATCAATCAAATCATCTTAAAGGTACATACAAGAGTTAAGCTAGAAAACAAATCATAAACTATCTGAAGGGGATTCAGGGATATGATAATTTTAGCTACTAAAATGCAACTTCAAACTTTATGGAACAGCAACATTCACTGAAGGCATTCATATGAATGAACTAAAAACAAACGCTCACCTGGGTCGCGAAGCTCATCGGGATCAGCCAATGAGTGTCCTCTAAATCTGTAAGTCTCACATTCGATCAAAGTTGGCCCTTTTCCTTTTCTAGCCCTTCCAACTGCCTCCTTAGCCACCTCTTTTACCTTCAAAACATCCATCCCATCAACATGAACTCCTGGCATACCAAATGCTGGACCCTTCTTCCAAATCTGCGGATCTGAGGTTGCCCTCAAATGGGACATTCCAATTGCCCACAAATTATTCTCTACAACAAACACAATTGGCAATTTCCATAATGCCGCCATGTTTAAGCACTCAAAGAACTGGCCATTGTTACAAGTTCCATCTCCAAAAAATGCCACGGTCACTTGATCACTGTTTGATTCCTTCAAAACTTCTCTCCTATACTTCGAGGTAAAGGCTGCACCAGTTGCCACTGGAATCCCTTCACCAATGAAAGCAAACCCACCAAGCACGTTGTGCTCTTTTGAGAACATGTGCATAGATCCACCTTGACCCCGGCAACACCCAGTGGTCTTGCCAAAAAGCTCACTCATTACAGCACGAGCTGAGACCCCCTTACTCAAAGCATGAACGTGATCACGGTAGGTGCTGACAACGTAATCATCCTGCCTCAAGAGCTTGATGAACCCAGTTGACACAGCCTCCTGTCCATTGTAGAGATGAACAAAACCAAACATTTTGCCTCTGTAATACATCTGGGCACACATGTCCTCAAAAGCTCTGCCCAAAACCATGTCCTCATACAGCTCCAAGCCTTCTTCTTTGGTAATCAACTAGGTACATACGTAATTGAATAAATAAAAGCAACTAATATTGCCAATGTTTGGTTCATATAATCAAACCAGAATTCTTTAACTCTGAGTCTTAAACCCAACTAACAAGTTTTAGCAACCAAAAGAACAACCAGAAGCTTAGTTAAACGCGAAAAATGCAACGAGAATGAATGAGAATTTGAATGCTCTGAGCCATGATCACCAAAACTAGAATGTAAAGTTGCCACATTTAAGCTTCAACAGGTTAAATATGCTGTCTTTTCCATTTTTATTTGACACCCGAATATCAACCACCACTTAGAACTTAAGAGCACAAAACATAAACAACAAAGCAAATTAATAAAAGGGGGACTTTAAAGATGTAGAATCGGGGTACCGGAGAGGAGCTTGATTTGATCTTCTTCTCCTTGACAACATCAGAAACTGTAACAATAGCATATCGACGGTGAGGATTGGCCTGATTCAACTTGTGGGAACGGAGCTTGCGAGCGGATCCAAAGAAGGAGGCAGAATTCTTAACAGGATCAAAGAGAAAGTTCATTTCTTGAGATCCGGAGGAGATCGTATTAACAGGCAAAGGTTGAGTGAACTTTGTCGCAGAGAAAGCTGACGCCATTTTCAAGCTTTCTCTTTTTTCTTTTGGTTTGTTTTCGGAAGGAGAGAAAGTGAGAGAAAAAGGGTAATGAGAGGGCGAGTATAAGAGGAGAAAACGGGGCGGAGGATACGAGGAACAAGGGCGTAGTTACAATCGCGCTGTGCTTAAGTGTGTGTTGTGGTGAAGTGTAAACAGAGGAAGAAAAGAGGGAGAGGGGATTTTGTATTGATACAGAAAAGGATTGAAAAAACTAAGAGAAGGCGAACTCTCAACTACGCGTTTGTCTCTGCATTTACAAGACGTTAACAACTGGTTCTTTTCCCTACTTGGCTTAGTAAATTCAGTTAGAAGTTTTAACGTTTGTGGGATGTCTGTTCTTGGGCCAGTTGGAAATTCGATGTCGTATGGTTTGTATTCGTTGCTATTCTAATAAACAGGAAGAATAAAGAAAAGAGATTTGAGGCATCAGTAAGTAATTAACATCCGACTTGAACAAATAAATTTGATGGGAGCACTTGTGTTTTTGAGAAGTGAGGTAGCCATGTGCATTAGCGGATGAGGCTGAAACGTGGCTTTGGATAAGGTTTGTCATTTTCAGAAACTAATTCCTGTTTTCTTATTTTCCTTGTGCTTTTCCTATCATAATAGGAAACATTGGAAAACAAACTCCACTTGGAAACAGAGGAATGAGTGACACAGGGCATTTAGTAAACCAGCAAAATGAAATTCATGATATGTACGTCAAACAAATTAACTCTTTGGAGTATATTGGTTTTCATTGTATACATCTTTTCGCACAAATGGACATATAGTATCAATATGAACTTCATGCACCAATTTCTCACTCCGCATGAAGCTGGGAGTGTTTAAGACAGAGCATGTGGCTGTAGCAATCAGCATACTTGGTGTGCTGAATGCTGTTATGAATCACTTGTAAGCTGCTTGAATCTCTCACTGTACAAATTAATGTCAGTCATCTTGCAGCAAAAAGAGCTGACCAAAGAGTTCCATACTGACAGTTGTGGTAACATACCCTGGCTAATCATCTCCTCCAGCCACATTACAACTTCATATTGTCTCCCCATGGAGCAAAGACCTCGTATGACCATGTTATAAATATCAACCCCAGGCCTATATGATCTAATCAGCATCTCGTCCAAAAGCCTACTTGCTTCAACGAACCTACCATCTCTACATAGACCGTTCACTAGAACATCATAAGTTTCCTGGTTAGCAACGCAACCCACCTGTTTAGCCATTTTCTTCAAATACTGAACAGCCAACACTGAATTCCCTGCATTACATAGGCCTTTTAGCAAGATGTTGTACAATCTAACTGTTGGAACACAATTAGCCTCTACCATGTCCACTTCAATAACATTAACTGCTTCAGCAACCCTACCTTCCCGGGACAATGCCGCTAGTTTTGCTTCGTAAGTTAAAAGAGATGGTCTAAAGCCTCTTCCCCGTGTTTCATGAAGCACTTTATTGGCTTGATCTACCTTACCTTCTTGGTAAAGATCAACAGCCATGGCAGTATAGCTCTTCAAGTTGGGGACACAACCTCTGATTAGAGCGTCATTAATCTTTTCTTTAGTCACTTCTATGTCTTGACACTCACAGAGATCAAGAGAGCAATGATATCTTTTATGAGCCTTCAGCCCCTTCCTTAATATCTTATTAAGTACATCCAAGGCTACATCAACCTGCCCATTATCACATAAAGAATCCAAAAGGATTCTGTATATTGCAACATCTTCACCGCTTCCCTTTTGAGATATTCTCGAAAACATTGAGTACAGGAGATGGATTGCCTCATTCAACCTTCCATCAACACATAATCCTTCCATGAGAATCCGATAACTATCCCTACTAGGATAGCAACTTTGGTAATTCATCTCTAGGAAAATATGCAATGCAAGATCTGATCGATTTTGTTGACAAAGAGCACTCATAAGCAAATTCAGAGAATGAATACGCGACTTCACTTCCCAGCCATAAGAATTGTCCAAGAAAAGACGATAAGCAGCTTCAAACTTTGAATTTTTCACCATTATATGCAGAAGGGTATTGAAAGATTCAGTCCAATTTACACAGTTGAACTGAGGAATGGTACTAAACAGAGTTACAGCTTCATCCATTAGGCCAGCTTGAGCATAGGTCTTGATTGCTGTTACAAATACTGAATCCTTGCACTCACAGGAATCTTCTCGCATCTGATCAATGACTTCTTTCATCTCAGTGATACGACCAGAGTTTCCAAGGATTCCAATCATCGTAGCATACACTGGACCATTGTGACAATAGTTGGGGTATTTGTCTTTTACTTCTTTGAAAATTTGTAGAGCAGTCAATGAATTTTTCTGGTTCCTGATAATCAGAGAGAGTTGAGTTGGTGTTAGAATCCTCGGCCATCTTATACTCATGATTGTAGGAACATTGAGCTTGTAGCCAAATCAAACTGAAAAATGGTAGATGGAATAGAATTAGTCGACAAACAAGGCTTGGCATTGGAGATGTTATCGAAAATCACTACAACCCAACAGAAGGGAAGAAAAGAAAATAAATGTAGAATACACCACATGAAATCCTAGAATCTCAAGCAAAAGCATTTTCAATGGAAAGAATTGCCACGACGATCCTCTTAACTACAGTTGCAGATAGGTCCTTCAAGTTTGTTAAAGCAGAGAAAGTGCTCATGGGACAGCTAAATAAGCATTTAACAGAACACTAAAGAATCCTCCTATGGAACTCCTAGTAAACATATGGAATAGCATTACAAATGAATTTACAAACACTCGAAATGGTAAGAACCAAAGGAATTGTAACTATAAAGCACTCAGTAACTATTCTATGAAATGAAATTACATATATGCTCCAATAAGCTATAGCAATCCAGAGAAATAAGTTACAAGTTTGCATTGTCGTACCTGAAATTTCTCAGCTACAATTTAAGCATAGCCACATATTTCCTCCACGTAACAGAATGCCAACGTTGTCCAATTGCATTCCAAATTTTAACATAGCCAATCAATATATAGTTAGAAGACTCCTTGAGTCGCAAAACTAACACAGACTTTTTCAGAAGTAGCTAACAGGTTACAGAAGCAACATAGTTAATTGCATACAACAGAAAACAGTTGTAGTGCCTGGCCAATACAAAACCTTTGAAGTTTACTGACGGCTACGTAGAAACATAGATGGAGCAAACGGCGGTGAAGAATCTCTACAGCGTTGTCTTGAGCGGGAGGAGAGGAGAGGACCACCGTGAGTATATGTATAAGAAACGGAAACGGCGGGTTAAGTTGCCGTTTTGGACTGGGTCTTTGGGCCAAACTTTTCAAGGCTTAGCAATAGCCGACAATAACTTATTCGACAAAAAATTAAAATAAAAAGGAAAAATGGAATATGCGACACGGGTTGACGACAACGTTGGTGTTAGGACTTAGGAGCCAAGTCGGGTCTGCATCGCGGCATCGCCCATTCTATTCTTCAGACAGCCTCCGGTTTCATTTGGTCAAAAACAGGTGCCTCTCACTGTCTCTAACACTCCTTGATCTTTTTATGTAATTGATATATCTATGAGGGCGGTTTTCTAAGATTCGTTTTTGGAGGATGTACCGAGGTGGTTGAAGAATACGGGTGTCCTGCATTTTAGTTTCTGATTATTTTTTTGAGGGCTTCGGTTAAAAAGGCATCGCCTTTCATTATGGGTTTTTGTTTGTTTCAGTGGAACACAGAATCATATATGTTATTAGGCGTGAAATAGCTGCCTTAGATAGATTCTTTGAAAATTAGGGGATTAGGTGCTTTTCTTGCAAATAAGGAAGCAGATATAATATTAGGGGAGGTCTGGTTCTAGGATCTACAGTACTTTTCCCTGGAGACTCAGGAAATTGTGGTCTCTATTGGACTGGATGCTAATTGTCCTTGGTTTTAGGCTTCCTTACTCTGTCATCAGGGGATGGTTATTCTGCTTGTGGTTGTTAATTGGTTTGTCTTGTTTTGTCTTTTTGAAGATAAAACTTGCATAGTGCAGCAATTGGCGTTTGTAACATTAGGTATATCAGTGCCTTAATGCAAATCTTTTTAGAGTTCTACACTTTTCGATCAATTACTTGCTACTTTTCTTCAGGATAAGAGATTATTTGATAAGGCTTATAGCTATCTAAGATGAAAAAAGAATTAAGCTTAAGTTTCTCTTGTCTGGATCTTTAAGGTATTTGATTTTGCATTAAGCTGAGGAGTTGAAAAGGTTACCCCTTGATAGATAGGAATTCCTTCATAGTCCTTGACTAAATCAAACTTTGTTCACTAAGCTTTTTGTGGTGGTAGGTAATTAGAGTTGTTTTATTTTATTGCATCTCATATCTTCTTGTTATCAGCTATTTCTTTTTTTTTTTTTTTGGTCGCTGTTTAGTTTCTGAAACCAATTTTTATGCTTTTTAATTTTCTTTCCTACCATTACATCCATTAAAAATCAAGTAAGAACACCGGCAACCCTGAAAAGCAGCAACAGTGTAGTAAGAGAGATGAACCGACCAGGTAGGATGAGGAGGAGGGATGAGTCAGTGCTCACTCGAATGATCAGAACTGTTTTCACCTTCTTGCTGAACTCAGAATTTGAGATTCTTTTCTTGCTCTTCTTCTTCATTGCATTTTTCCTCTTCAAAGAACTCACGTCAAGGCCGGAGTACAACCAAATCCTAGTGAAGAAGCCCGATGGCATGGATTGGTGGCCTTACTAAAAAGAAGTGATGAGAACATTTGAATTATTGCCAAATGCCCAACTAACTTCTTGTTAAAGAGATGCCTTTGGTAAATGCGAATATGTAAGTTAGCAGGATGTCTACAGAATATGGACACTGGTCCTCTTCCTTGAAATATGCTGTTTTAGGCATCCAAGACTAGTAACCTTTCCAAACAATTTTATATGAGTGTGATTATATTTCCCCAGAGTCTAGTGAATCTATGTGTTATATAATTTACTGCATCTTTCTTACTGAATGATTCTCTGCAATAATCTGTTGGCTGAAGTAAAGATCAAATGGTTTTGCATAACAAAACCGTGGTTCTTTATATTTGAAGCAAAAATCTGGATCTTACGGCAACCGCTATGCTTGGATTTATGCAAAGGAGTAAAAATGGTGTAGAAAAGGTGATGTTAATTCTTGGTTAAATTTAATGTGATTGAAGGCAAACTGAGTTTTGAGCTTTAAAATTTATTTTAGTTCAATCAATAAAAAGAAATTAGGTCAATTTAAATTAAAATTAACGAATTAAATATGCAAATTTACACTTTAACTTGGCTCGTTCCAAACACTAGTAAGCATATGTACTTCTCGTTCAAACTTCAAGCAAAGTTCTGAATTTTGTCCTTGTAGGGACCATGGTTGCCATTTGTCAAGATCGATGATGCTCAAGTAGGAGCATAAAACTTCTATGATAGGTCAATGTATTTTCCAAAGTTAAATTTTCACCTTTGGATTCTATTGCAGGATGTAGTGGTACAAACGAAAAAGGTGCAAAGTCAAGCTGGTAACAGGTAGAGGGAGATTAGGTTTTTAGGGTAATAGGTCTTGTTTTTATCCATCTCGAAACTAGCCGTGTTGGATTAGGCCTCTTTTTTTGGGGACTGTAGATGATAGCGACCTCTTTACTTAAGAAGACCAACGACTATTGTATTGATTCACAAGTTCAGCAATTTTCAGACAATTCCAAATTACTCCGATTATGTGAAGGAGACTAGCATGCCCAACTTTGACAGTGATAAGAGGCACAATGAGATTGTTGACTGAATACTTTTATTGAGATCCCATTGGATTCCAAACGACATAGGATCCAAACCCCAAAAGTTGTGATCATGCAAATGACACGATTTGGATTAGAAGATAATCCTGAAAGGAATAGATGACAGGCGATAATTGGTGTTTAAAATATAATTGGAAGTCAATATTTGCTTTCTACCTAATATTACCAATACATGAATCGAAATGAATGTGCTATTTTCTCCTAAAGCTAACAAGTTACACGGATTTGTCAATGATTTTAGACTGAACATGTTGCTATATGAGGGATCAATAGAGAATCAATTAGTGAAATAAACTTTGTATCTCCAATGCTGGCTTCCTGACGAACAATTCGATGCAGACATTCTTGGATTCCCTTTCTTGATATGCTATGTGATCAAGCATCTTCTTTTAAATGCGTGGTATGTTTCCCTTATTCCGCTTTTCCTTTTCTCTTTTGAACCTTTTGGCTAATCTTCATAAAAAAGACCACGTTTTGTACCAAACTTATTAGGTTGATGAATTCTGTTCAGGAGCTGCCCCTGAGGCTAGCAAACCACCTTGTCCTGCTACTGTTACCCCTGTAGTTGTTGTTGTTGTTTCCGTAGTTGTAGCCGTTGCTGTGGTACCTGAAGTCATTAATGCTAAGATTAGTCTGTTATTATACAATATAACATACATGTTTGAAACATTAACGAGACTGGCACTTACCTGCTGTTGTGCTTGCCACTGACATTGAAGATGGAAGAGACAAGATACCTGTAGAACCATAGCTTTCAGGTACATAAGGGTACTGTACTATTGATGGATAGTGAAGTCCAAAACCATGACTACTATGTGCATATTGTGGATAGAATGGATAGTAATTCTGAAACATCCCAGGTGTCCCTGGCGCCGCGGGAGTGTAGTAAGGTGTAAATTGATGACCTCTATATACACCATAGTAATTCTGCTAGCAATATAATACCATCACAATTTAGTGAAACATCTCTTCAGAGAACTTGCTGTAGGTTACGGTTTTATAACTCACCAAAGGATATACCGCTTCTTGTATATACCCAGAAGGACCAGAATACCTATTAGTTGATGGATAGAGAAAAAAAATGCAATAAAAAAAGTCCAGACAAAGAAATCAGTTTGCTGTGATGTGAAAGAAGTAGAAAACGGCTAGGTAAGGTCGAGGTCTGAACTATCGACGAAGTTTTTTTTCTCGCTTACCCATATATTGAATAAGGAAACGGGTATTCACCGGTGTGTTGACGAATATTAGAGGACGACGAAGAACCAGGATATGCAGGCGGAGCCACTAGTCCAGGCGCCAGTCTAAACCTTCCTGAACCTGCAACTTTTGAGGGTTTTTGCTTTTATTAAATGAAAATGTAACTATTTAAATAGAATCAACATTTGAAGCCTGTACATGCTTCAGATGCACAACAGCAACATTTTCCCGTTCAAACATTATCGTTTATGATTGATCATTAGTCAACTGAACATTCGAGGGATGATTAACATTTGCATTCACAGTAGGCATTAAGAAGATACCATCAAAGAAGCGTAAGAAAGAGACAAATATAGACATGCACCGTGTTGAGGAGTTGGTGGACGATTCTTTTGTGCACCGAGTGAAGCAAGATTGCAGTTTGCCCTCCTACCATCAATAACAGGAGAAGGATTTTGGCAAGCCCTCATGGCTGCTTCCGGATCCTTGAAAGTAACCTATCGGACATAGCAGCAGAAGACCGATCTTTTACCATGAAAATGATCGAGCAAAAGACATAATGAAATAGCTAGGAGGCAAATTTAACGAGGCTTACAAAGCCATAACCCTTGGATCTTCCAGTATTCTTGTCTGTAATAACGACGGCTTCAAGGATCTCTCCAAACTGCTCAAAATAGCGTTTCATAGTATCTCTTTGCGTTTCCCAAGCCAACCCTCCAACGAAAATCTTTGTGAAAGTTGTGTCATTGTAAAGTCCTGGACTGCCACCACCAGCCACCGTCTGGAATGCCCTTTCTTGAGACATGACGTTATGGGTAGAACCCAAAAAAAAACCCAGATAAAAACAAGAAAAAAGAGAAGAGAACCAAGAAAAAAGGCCACCGCAAAATAAGATGAAGCAATCCCCTCTCACCCCAGAGAGGCCAACCAAATATAGAAAGGGGGAAAGAAAACAGAAATGGCAAATAATGCCAGAAGAAAGAGCCGTTTGTTTTTTGACGATCACATCAATCAAGACTCTCCTTTTCCTCTCTCGCACACTCGTGTGCTCATGTTTCTGTTAGTTTTTCTCCTTCTTGCGACCTGTTGATTGTACTTCTTGTTCGCTGCAACTGCCACTTTTTCACAAGCACAACTCCTTAGATTCCTCAACAACGATCCTCGCAACGAGAATATCATTACTGTTAAGGGGGTGGAAGGAGAGAGAGAATAAGAAATGAAAAAGAAAAACCCTTCCCATAGATATAAATATTAGATAGACAAAAGAGGTTTGGAAGGTAGAAGAAGAGAAAAGGAAAGGACAAAGAAAAGCCGCTAATGGACATACTAAGACACGGTTGTCCAATGAGATTACCGGAGGACCAAAGAGGTTGAACCTCTTTTGCTGTATCAGCAGCATTTTATATCTCTAAATAATTATTATTATTATATTAAATATATTTTTTTGCCCGTGTGGCGTGACTCTTGCTTCGCTGTACCCAACCTTCCATTTTCTCCACCTCTCTTAATACTGCATGTTCTGTTTATGGCATCTGTGGGTCTTCAAGATATGATGCCTTGACCACCCTGTCTCCCTCTCTTCACTCCTTGGCTCCATTCAACTCGCTCTCTGCAACTGCAGCTATTCTCGTAACCCAGCCCAAAAATAAAAGCAGAGGTAATGGTCAAGGCACCCCTTGTTTTTTGATTGAACTGCTCAGCTCTCTTAGGTAGATACCAGACATCGGAAAGCAAAGCAACTGTAATTTTTTGATTCACTTGATAAATCCCAAATAAAATATTTCAATTTAAGCAATTAATAATAATTTTAAATAAATCAGCAATAATTAACCGAATATTTAAAATTAAGCTGACTATTTTTCCCATGCTACCATTTAAATTTAGACACCCTTGATTAAGAAGATTGCAATCCTCTTTCCTAATTTAGTTTTGGAGTCCCTTTACACAAGAATGTTCACCGTCATTATCAACACTTAGTTGAAGTCTTGCTGAAGCATGAAATTTGGGAAAGTCTGATGATACACAATCTTATTTCTATCTAATAAAAAGACTGTTTCCGATAAACTCACATGTTTCATAACAGACCCTAAACACAACGACAAACCCTAATTTTTTCTTTTCCCCTTATTGCTTGCCTATCTTTTGGACCTTTTGGGCTATCAAATCTTTTCCATATTTCATTTTCTTTGGGTTTTCTTTCTTAATTCCTTTTTATTTTTATTTAGAGAATCTTCGTTAGCTGTACAACCAATTTCTGTTACAACAATTTGTTAGAATTCCCTGTACATCAAGACTATACAGCAGTCTTTTGCTCATAGAAACAAAAAGCTTTTTTTTTGCTTTCTCATTCCTTTTCTATCACGGTATCAGAGCATTTCGCTCTATACCGACAATAGCTTCTTCTATTTGCCAACATTTTTCTCTTGAATGATTTTCTGCTCTCCATTTCTACTCCCATTCTCTTCTTTTTTTAATCAATCTCAACATAATCAAAACACTATAAAACTAGAAGACCACCTAGCCAACCCCTTCTATCTTCATCCTAGTGAAAACCCATCCTCATTCTTGTTTCTTCTTTATTAAATGGCACAAATTATCACTCATGGGCCAGATCAATGAGAATAGCTCTTTTATCAAAAAAATAAACTAAGATTTATTGATGGCACTATCCCTATTCCAAACAGAAATGATTCTCTGTTTGATTATTGGGAAATGTGCAACACAATAGTTTTATCCTGGTTGTTTAGATCTGTTTCAGATTCAATTGCCCAAAGTGTTATATGCTTTGACACAGCTATGGAGGTTTGAAAAGACTTAGAAGGCAGATTCTCTCAAGCAGACTCCTTTCGAATATCTGACCTATAAGAGGAAATCTATAGTTTTCGACAAGGTAATCTTTCCATTTATGATTACTACACTCATTTCAAAATGCTATGGGATGAATTTTTTAACCTCAGACCCATACCCAAATGCATCTGTCAACCTCAATGCTCTTGTGACCTCCAGAACTTTATTACAACCTACCAAAATGTTGATTATGTTAATAGGTTTCTCAGAGGGCTAAACGAAGCATATGCCACTGTCAATTCCCATATTATGTTGATAGACCCTCTGCCTAATATTAAAAAGACCTTTTTCATGGTAGCCCAACACGAGAGACAGCTAAACAACCCAAACCATAATCTATCCCCCTCACCCATCACTGAACCTCAAGCTTTTGTTGCTAAAACAGACCCTAAACGACACTACCAACAAAATAAAAGACCTATTTGTACCTTTTGTGGGAATGTCGGCTATATAGAATCTAAGTGCTACAAGAAACATTGTTTTTCACCAAATTTCTCCTCAAATAACAGAATTAATACCAAAAGCAGATATTCTAATTCAAGCAAGCATAAGACAATCAATTTCGTGGAAACTCACCTGAAAAAATAGGCATCAGATGTTGACATTGCTTTTACTGGTGGACAGTCTTCTTCACTAAGTGCTTTTGGTCACAACCTAATAGCAAATGAATATGCACAACTCATGCAATTACTGCACAGAGACAAAAAAATCCAAAGAAAAATCTATAGTCACTGGACACGTCAATACTGTCTCAACTTATCACAAAAGTACACTCAAACCTGATCTGCCTTCTTCTGTATGGTCATCCACCTGGATCCTCGATTCTGGAGCCACAGACCATATAGTTTGTTCCTTAGAATACTTCTTAACCTACAAAACAGTTAACAACCTGACTGTTAAATTACCCAAGGGAGAACATGTTGCAGTTACACACAAAGGAACTGTACAAATCCCTTCCCTTACTCTCACTGATGTGCTCTTTGTCCCTATTTTCTCTTTTAATTTAATCTCCATCAACAAACTTACCAATTCTTCTCATTGTCAACTGACTTTTTCTTCTGATTCTTGTATAATTCAGGACACCAAATCCTTGAAGATGATTGTTTTTGCTAGACATAAAAATGGTCTCTACTGCCTTTCTTCAACTGCACCAAACACCAACTCTATCCATTGCAGCATTTCCTCACAACAGAAGCACCTTTGCCACAGTCGATTAGGCCACCTATCAAATCAAAGACTGTACACACTCTCTAGAATAGATAATTTTGTTATTTTTCATTTTACAAATTAATGTGATGTTTGTCAATTTGCTAAACAGAAAAGATTGCCTTTCCCATATAGTAAACTTATTGCTAATTCCTATTTTGTTCTAATTCATATCGATATCGGGGGGCCTTATCATACATCTTCTATCTTTGTACATAAATTTTTTTTACCATTGTGGATGACCATAGCAGATTAACATGGATTTAAATGATTAAACATAAAACTGAAACTAGGGATTTGCTACAAACCTTTTGTGCCTATGTTGAAAGACAATTTAACAGAAAAATCAAATGCATTCAAAGTGACAATGGCATTGAATTTGGTATGACAAATTTCTACAACAAAAAAAGAATATTGCATGAAACCTCATGTATTAAAATACCACATAAAAATGGAAGAGTAAAACGGAAGCATCAACATATCTTAAATATGACAAGAGCCCTGAAACTACAAGCTCATCTACCTACCATTTTCTAGGAAGATTCTTTCATACATGCCACATACTTCATTAATAGAGTCCCCTCCCCCATCTTAGGTAACAAATCCCCCTTTTCTATCCTTTTTAGTACTAATCCTGAGTTGTCTCCTCTAAAAGTGTTTGGCTGCCTCTGTTTTGCTTCCACGAAAGAAGCTAATATAGGCAAGTTTGACACAAGGGCAAGGAAGTGCATTTTCCTTAGTTTTCTTACAGGTACGAAAGGATATAAAGTGTTTGACCTTAATAACCAACAATACTTCATATCACGGGATGTCTCTTTTTATGAACACACCTTCCCCTATCAAAATTCCCTTATAGACTCTTTTTTTGAACCACTTATCATGCCCACTCTCACCCCCTACCCACCACTAATCCTTCATTTTCTACCTTATCAAATCCCCCAACTTCTCCTACACCATCTCTTTCTCAGCCACTTACCACTCCATCCTCTCCCTTCCTTCCCCCTAGGCACTCCACCAGAGTGTCTAGAACCCCTTCCTACCTCACTAATTATGATTGTTTTACCTTACCACTTAAATCTCCTCATAGCCTCTCTTCTGTTATGTCTCATACACACCTATCTCCTCAATAGAGTCATTTTATTGTCTCCATTGTTTCATCCCCAGAACCTACATTCTAGACCCAAGCTATTCAATGCAAAGAATGGAGAGATGCTATGGCTGCAGAATTACAAGCTTTAGATGAAAATCATACATAAGATCTCACCTTTTTTCCTCCAGGAAAGTCTATCATCGGCTGCAAATGGGTGCATAGGCAAAAATTCAATGCCGATGGTAGCCTTCAACGCTGCAAAGGTAGATTAGTTGCCAAAGAGTTCAATCAACAAGAAGGCTTGATTATACTGAAACATCCTCACCTGTTGTGAAGACTACTACCATCAGGGTGTTATTAGCTATTGTCACCTCCAAAGGCTGGCATCTCCATCAACTGGACATCAATAATACCTTCTTGCATGGAGAATTACAAGAGGGAGTCTACATGAAACTCCCCCTAGCCTCCACCTGCCACATCCAGAGTTAGTATATCGTTTACATAAAATGTAACACCCCACTCCCGCAAGACACATACCCGATATCTTGAGGGATATCCGAGTCCATGCCCCGCGAGGGTGGCATGCTATAGCCCTCAATCATTCAAATTTTAGTACAAATTTTTTTGCAACCACAAAAATAAAGTGCGGAAATCGATAACCAAATCAAGCCCATTCTATTTCATAAACATTTCCAATCATAGCAATACAATCATCAAAAAATTCAATAGCCATTTGGGCCCGTTACAAATACAAAATACTTGTCAAAATGTCATTACATTGCCAGAACCATATACAAACATTTCTGATTTGGAAATTTATTTCAAAACATAAATATTCGAATACACAAGTTACAATAATTGAGAAAGAATTAATTTGATATAAAAATAAAGGAAATACTAATGTAGACGTCAACTAATCCCAACTTATATCTTTTACTTAGATGTCGTAGGTATACTCCCATTTGTCTAACAGTGTACTCTTCAAGCCTAAAAAATAATTGCAAATTTTAGGTGATTTTTGCGAACTCAATGAGGTAACCATCATCGATGGTTCACTCAATTCATGCAACACACTATTTCACATAACATGTAATTCACAATTTTGCATAATAGATCATGTATCACACTTTTACTCCAGCATAGGAAATTTCAGCATTTCAATCAATCAAACATACTTGATATAAATGCATATGAAATGCTAATGAGACACTTTTCATTTATTACGTTGTTGTGACCGAGAGCTTAAATTGTCCCGTATCCATTTTGGATGCCAAGTTTATTAATAATTGTCCCTTATCTACTTGGGGGATACAGGACTTATTATACATAGTGAGCCTTAGGCTCTTAATCACTATTTGAGCTCGAGGCTCTTTTTACTCGTTGAGCTTTAAGCTTTGATCGGTGGCTACTTTGGTCACAACTACCATTATCTTATTGTGGATTCATGAATGGAATGCATGTACCACAATCACTCACATTATAAAGCACTTAGGTCTTTACATTCACATTCAAGCAGCATTTCAATATACATTCCACATTCACAATCATGGGACCTTCTGTTTAGAATCAACAATCAAACGCATTCATTTCAGATTCATTTATCAATGAAAGCATAACTTAAGCAAACAATAATTGTGAGAAACCGTCTAGGTTACTCACTAGTTGCTCTCGAAGCTAATGCCTAGAAGTTCCAGCAACGTTTGGAGGTTGATGTTCCAGTTGCCCCTCTATATCAAACAACATACATACATATCACAATATGCACAATTATAATTGTTCAAATGCACATGTATGAAATGAATTATGTACAATGCATGTTTATGACAATCCCAGGTATCTTTCCTTTAATTTCATTACAAAATCATTCCCATATGAAAACTCATCTAAGTATAAGTTATACTTAGGTTTATGCCTCACTAAAACCATTAAAATCTCTATTGCTTTCTCATTGACTCACTTCAGATTTTTCAAGTCACACTTTTGGGTTTACTGTTCACATTGAATTAGAAAGCTACACTGATGTGATTTTTTCATACTCTCTTCTAGAAATTTGTTCCTCTATTTCTTATGTTTCCATTGACACCAAAGTCACTCAATTTGGTTCAGTAATTTGGAAGATATACCTCAAATATTATCGGGTTGTTCACATTCAAAAACAATGTACTATATACAACTTCCATCCAGAAATTCAATATATTAGAGAATGAATCAAAATTCGGCTTCTCAAAACCATTTGTAGGTCTATATCTCTAGTTTACTCAAAATCAAGAACCATCTCGTTTGGAATCCTATATATCCAAATATAACCAAAATACTGAAGTGTGTTCATAAAAATATTCCTATTTACACTGTTCCAATAGATTCCAACATTTTCATTTGATCAATATTTTTCAATTCAATTGATAATTCTACAAATTTTTATTGAGGGATAGAAAAATGTGTTATGAATCTATTGGTTGAAGAATCAATTCATTTTTATATCTAGAGAAGAAGTTATGGTCAAAAGAAGGAAGGCTGTTCAGTAAAAAAAAGAAAACCCCTCAAATGCACGAGGGTGCAATTTCATTTTCAATCTTCAAAGTCACCGTCGTGCTTAAGCACAATGGTGCAAATCCAATATCCAAAAACAACTTATTTTGACAACTCTCAATGTCACCATCGTGCTTATGCATGACGGTGCTTTTTGCCTAAACCTCAAAATAAGCACGACGGTGCAATTCCACTTCTTCTTCTCCACCGACATCTCAACTTCAAGCCTTCATAACTTTTGATCCAGAACTTCATATTTTACAAAATTTATATCAATGGAAAGATAAAAGAAAGATATAAAACGTTTTTGAAGACCATTTTGTCAAAATATATCAGAAATTAGTACAGTAAATTCACTGAAGTTCAGATCAAAAATTCTACTCTCATTGTTCATTCCTAGAATTTTCAGACAACTTCCACTTTTCAAAAACCTACACTTCAAGTTTTAATCTGCTCCACTTGACTAAACTCATTCACCACAATCCACACTACCTCAAAAAGAAAAAAAAACAAAATTAACCAAGTTCTATCAAGATCATCAAAAATTTGGATATCCATTTTCTTACTCTTTATGTTCAGCAAATTCCAACTTTTTATCACATTCACTATTTTCTTCTCAACCTTCATTTTACACTCATTCCCATCTTAGACCATCATTTTACAATTATTCTTCAACTCAAAAACTATTTTCTTGATCATCTCTAAAGAAT
>JAOTJB010000176.1:25165-40893 GCA_027123815.1 Erythroxylum minutifolium | reverse complement strand
TTTAAAATATTGTGATTTTCTTATGATGCTTTATAAGTGAGTAATGATATGATGCCTTGTGAAGTGAATGTAGCGATTGAATGTAGCTCATCCTTATCGTAGGATATATACCGGAATGACCTCCGGGCGTCCCGGTGTGTACCTTGCAGTAAGGAGGCGCTACATAGATTGGTAACTATACATAAATATATAAGACTTGCCTTTTTGTCTCAGTATGTGCATATGAATGTCTTGATGAATACACACCATGCCCATCTACTATCTTAGGTTCTTCAATATGCATATGTTTTTCATCGAGGAATGTAGTCTGAATTATGGATGTTGTTACTTGTAAAACCACGAAAATTTTCTTTCATTGAATAAAAATTTTCACATTCACAAATGAATAGTGAATTTTTGTGGGACCTAATCTCGAAATAATAAAAAATATCTAAAATAAGTATTACAGTTTAATGATACTGAAACGGATCGAAAATAAGTCGTATAGGATGGATTTTGGGAGTTCCAAAAGTTTAGGACTAAAATGTCCTTTTTAGAAAGTAATGAGTATTAATGATTTTAAACTCAGTTGAAAAATTTTAAAGCATCCAATCAATAAATATTGACCCTAATTAGAGTATTTCATGGTCAATTCAATGGTAAGATGGTTACAGAATATTTTTGAAATTTAATTCGGTTAATTGATGAATTAAATTGAATAAAGGGCAATTTGGTCTTTTTACATGTCATTTTTTTAGGCCAGCAAAACCCACAATTTCTGCCTTGTAATGCAACCAAATGCCCCCACTTCTTTCAGCACAAATCCTTCCCTAGTGATTAATAAAAATAACATTGTGAAGTACTATCAAATATGGAACAAAATTTTGTCTCTCTAAAAGAAACGAAAGACAATGTTATAGTGGTTAATTAGTGAGATAAAGTTGGATGAAACACAAGTAGAAGGAACCAGTAATGTGTTATACGAACAAAGGGATTTTACTGTAGAATACTGAAGTAACAAAAGTTTTTACGGATTCCGAGCAGATCTTGATAATTGAATAAACTTGAATAAGATAAAAAACAAATTAGAAATTGTACCTTGTTTGTATTCTTATTGAAAAACTTTTGAAATCTTTTTGATTGATCAATCAGGAGCTATTCAATTGTCTAGCCTCTGATGGTATCCACAAAGTAATTCTCAAGACTGATTTGAGAGGAAGAAGATAAAAGTGCTAGCTTCTAAAATGTTCTTCCCTTTTTAAATAGAAAATCATTAGGGTCTTTAATTATAATTAAAATCAAATTCTCATATTTGATCTCCCAAGTTTCTCAAACTTTATAATTAAGTCTAACTTAATTAAATTAATTTTTTCACAAATTGCTCTTTGATATGTGACTCATTAGGTTCCTAATAAATTGGTAATGATTATAAATTACAATTCTAATTCACAATTAGAATTAAATAAATTAAAAATTCTTTTAATTTATCTTTAATTTTTAATAAAACAATTCATAATCATAACTCATGATTGACGTCTAGCAATATGTCATGATTGTCCAAATATCATGAATGTCAAAGTAATTGACTTAACCTGTCTATGCATGACTATGATGTATAATTTAATCCTTTTGCCATTCAATATTCTAATTGGACAAGGTCCGGATACAATTTCTACTCTTATTATCCAATCATGTTCATTCTTGCTAATTAGTAATTGATTTATAATTAAAATTTGAAAACACATTTTTAAATGTAAATTCACTCTTGCCAGAGAATTTCATAAATCATTACTAATCAAGAATAGTAGAATATTCTTTCTAATTACTTTAGAGTGGCGAATCTTATATTAACTTACTCAGCTATCTGCATATGGTTCATACTGTATCCAATTACTACTACTAAATTATCCTAGGATGATTCATAAGTAGCATCAAAACACATTAATTCCCACACCAGATACCTTAGTAATCTCAAGTCTGAGGATCAATTATACAACCATCATTATGAGATAATCCATAGACACATAAGTAATATTCCATTCAGAGTTCTCATAATCGGGTTAATCTAGTGACTTATTCTTTAATAATCACTTACACATTAGTTTAAGTATCTCCATACTTTATTTTATGAGATCAATTACTTTCTTCATAAGAAAGAAACATAATGTGTGCTAGTTTTACCGCTTTAACAATATCCCGTCTTGATAAAACTACAACTAGGAACAATTAGGAATAACACATAAGTGTAAATTGAATCTCATAATTATGATCTCATTATAATTTCAATTACACAGTAACTATTCCAAGGATTTTACCTTTAGTATTAAAACATAAAATATTCATTAAATTAGCACATAAAGATAAATAAAGCCTTTTGATTGACTGCAAGGGGGCATAAATTAACACAACACCTCATACATTTAGAGGGTTCATAGCTTATATAGACATCCATCTAACGATAACATTTAGATAATAATGAAGGTCTGGATAGTTACAAGGTGGTTAATATAAACATGTCTAATAATAAAGAGACACTAAGCATATATACATGTAAGGCATGCAATCCATTACACATATTATCCCATACATTTACATAACTTTACATGCAATCCACTAATAACACCTAACGTTCACCATGCAACTTCTAATGCCCACCATGCACTATTGTCATTTGGACAACCTAAAACACCATATGTGTAATTTCATGTTCCAATGTCTTGAGTTTTATAACTACACCATTAAAGGAACCATACAACTTGCCAAAACATGCCACCATCATGTTGTCCAAGTTATACAATGTTGGTGTTTACTGAACACTAAAAAAGAAGGTCTCACAAACCTCCCCCACAAAAGAAAGTTGACGTCCTCGTCGGTAATTGAAATGTCGAATCTGTCCAACATGTTCTTCCTTGGCTACTTGCTCCTAAAGCTGGTCAATACCTCATCTTTTACCCTGCAAAAATCTAAAACAACATGTTGGGTAAATGTATACCAAAATGACACAACCTTGCATGTCATTTCGTTAATAATTTGGAGCGGCAGTCCCTACTTCCAACTTGTAAATTTCAACGGACAACAAAACCCTTTTACTACCATTTAGACTCATCAAGATAGGACTATAAGTCCATTTGTAGCCTCTTATCACCATTGAAGGAAGCTTATACGAGCCCCTCTCGACTCCCTTTGATGTATAGCCATCATAATTTACTCGTCAATGGTCCTAGAAGTCCCACTTCTAAGTGCTTTCTCCACCACCAATAGATTTGACGATTGCTACTTCACCACTGTCTTCCTCCTCGGCCAGTAATGCTTTCAATTTAGTTTTTCTTTGGACACTCCCTTGCATAATGTTGTCCACTGTAAGTAAAACAAGTACCAATTCGTTGAGGAGAATTTTGAGTAGTTTGCATGTTTTTACCTTTCTCATTTTGCCCCACTAATTTTTCTCCACCAGCTTTACCATTCCTATTACCTTTGGAAAATTTTTCCTTGTCTTTGTTCAATCGTATATCCACCAACCAATCAGCCACTGCAATGACGCTTGGGAGGTTTTGAATTCCTTTTCTCCTTAAGTTCAATTTGTGTCCAAGTTTGGAGTCCTGATAGAAAATTGAAAAGCTTATCTTCTTCCGCCATGTTCTTAATGTCCAACATCAACGTAATGAAAATTTTGACATACTTTTGAATTAAACCATCTTATTTCAACATCCGTAAATTCTCTCGTGCCACCCACAAAGTGTTGCAAGGCAGAAATTGCCTCTTCAACTTGTGAACAAATGTCTCCCACATATCAATTCCAGGATGTCCAGCATTCAAATTATTGTCAAGTCTCCCATACCACCATAATTTCGCATCCCCAGCCAAATGCATGCTGGCCAAATGAATTTTGTCACATTTCAGTATCCTCGGTACTTCAAAATATTGCTGCATATCCCAAATAAAAATTTCTAGCACTCTTGCATCCCTCACACCATTAAAATGCTTAGGATATGGGACTTTCAACCTTGTCCACGTGCCACCACCATCCATAGCACCATGGTTCCTAATGAGAGCCAAAGCGTCCTTTAAAATTCCCATTCTTTTGTTTGCTTCTGCAGATATTGTATCCATTCGGTAATGAAATGCTTGAATCGCCTCTTCCAAGTGATCCCAACAAGCAAACAAATTCTGTGTCTCATCTTTCGGAATGACCCTTATTCCATGCTCCAACCTATCAAGCCTTTCCCTAATGGCTTTAAGGTTTTGATTGCCCACCATTTCCACAAAAACAGTCTGTCTAGATGTAGAAAATACCCCCAAAATTTCCCAAACTTGTCTCTGATACCAACTTCTTATGGGTTATTTTTTAAGCTAGTAAAACCCAACACTTTTTGCCCCGTAATTTAACCAAATGCCCCCACTTGGTTCAGCACAAATCCTACCCAGTGATTTAACGAAAATAACGTTGTGGGGTATTATCAAATATGGAACAAAATTCTGTCTCTCGAAGAGAAATGAAAGACAACATTACAGTGGTTAAGTAGTGAGATAGAGTTTGACAAAGCACAAGTAGAAGGAATTAGTAACATATTATACGAAAAAAGGGATTTTACTGCAGAAAATTGAAGTAACAATGCACTCAGATGTTTGAAGGATTTACAGTTTATATAGACATCCATCTAATGGTAACATTTAGATAATTACGAAGGTCTGGACAGTTACAAGGTGGTTAATATAAACCTGTCTAATAATAAAGAGACACTAAGCATATATACGTTTAAGACATGCAATACATTACATATGTTATCCCATACATTTACGTAAACACCCTATGTTCACCATGCAACACCCAAAACACCATCTACGTAATTTTATGTTCCAACTTCTTGAGTTTTATAGCTACACCATTAAAGGAACAATACAACTTGGTAAAACAAGCCACCGTCATGTTGTCCAAGTTGTATAATGTTGGTGCTTAACAAACACCGAAAAGAGGATCTCACAGATGCACTGTTATGAGCACCCAGTCCCATGCTTATTATTAAAATTCTTTTGAACTCCTGCTTTCTATTCTTTCACTTTGCTTAATGAATTTGGACAAAAAAGTCAGTTGAGATCATTAAACTATTTTTTAAATGTCCCACTCTTAATTTTAATTTTTATAGGTTTTTATTAATATTCACACTCTCGGAATTGAAGCTATCTACTTTAATTTTTTTACCTTTTGTTAATTAAGAGTTTAATAATAAATTATTTTAAAACCGTTATTTTTAAAATATTGTTAATAAATTATTTTTGAAAAAATTAAAATTAGAAATTAACTACAATTTGAATTTACTGATGGAATTAAAAAGGTAAATAAATAAAATTCACGTATTCGGGTTATCGTACCGCTCCCGTCACCCGAAGAGGCGGTCAGCAGAAACATATATATTTTCCAAAATCAAACGGACCTGAAATCACAATCGACGCATGGAAGACGAAGCCGATATGTACGATGGGCTTAGGGCTCACTTCCCTCTTTCGTTCGGCAAACAATCCAAATCCCAAGCACCTCTTGAGCAAATCCATAATGCCACTCGTCGGACCCCTGCAGCCGAGATTCACAATTCGGAATGCTCATTCCCTAAACCTAATCCAAGGCCTACGATTGGACCACCTCGCCCGCCGCTCTCCCAATCCAACTCTGGCGACCGTGTTACTGATGTCGGAGATGCTAGGATTGGACCTCCGCCCCCACCTCTGGTCCACGAAGAAGGTGATGGCGAAGCTACGGTGGGAGCGCCGCGACGGTCTCCTGGTGACGAGGACGACGGCGTGATGATTGGACCGCCAAGACCGCCGCCAGCAATGTCAGACTCCGACGACGACGTGGAAGAGGAAGAGGAAGAGGAAGAGGAAGAGGGCCAGAATCGGTATCGGATTCCGATGAGTAACGAAATCGTACTCAAAGGTCATACTAAGGTAAACTAATTGTTGGCTTTATTATTTATCAATTCGCTTTTAGTTTGAAGGCCTCCTAGTTTACAAGGGTTCTTGCCGAGACTAAATTTGATAATGAATCATGATGCATCCAGGTTGTTTCAGCTCTTGCTGTGGATCATTCTGGATCAAGAGTGCTTTCAGGTAGTTATGACTACACAGTGCGTATGTATGACTTTCAAGGAATGAATTCTCGTCTGCAGTCATTTAGGCAGCTTGAACCATTTGAAGGTCATCAAGTTCGGAATTTAAGCTGGAGTCCTACTGCTGACCAATTTTTGTGTGTAACTGGTTCTGCTCAGGCTAAGGTGCTAATGCCTAGGTTTTCTTTTCCATTGTTTATTTAGTATATAATTTGTGTTACACAAACATAATTTCGTTTTCAATTTGTGTTCCAGATATATGATCGTGATGGGCTTACACTCGGTGAGTTTGTCAAAGGTGATATGTATATTCGTGATTTGAAGAATACCAAGGGTCATATTTCTGGGTTGACTTGTGGAGAGTGGCATCCTAATAAGAAGGAGACTATTTTGACTTCGTCAGAGGATGGATCACTGCGTATATGGGATGTAAATGATTTTAAAAGTCAAAAGCAGGTGAATATGCGTGATCAGAAACTGCTTCAGGAAATCATGCCATATTGGTCAAATGACATGCATTTTCGTTGTTGTCCGGGAATGAGATGTCCTCTATGTTTGCTTGAATTTACACACATGTAGACGAGCAGGCTGGTGGCGGTGATAGCAATTTGATAGCTTATGATTCAATTTATTATTGGATAACTTATGATAACACTTCAAAATGTCAATTTGACCTGATATAGGAAAACAACTTGATTGAAAAGTTGATTGCTACATATATTGACAAATGATATTGACCGAAGTTCTAATAGCATCTCCTCAAAGTAGTTTTTCCTGTGAAATGAGGCTTTAATGCTTCTGAATTTCAAGACGATGCAGTTTTACTTGGTTACTAAATTCCTAATTGTTGATTGACTAGGTTATCAAACCAAAGCTAGCTAGGCCGGGAAGAATTGCAGTTACCACATGTGCATGGGACCGTGAAGGCAAATGCATCATCGGTGGAATTGGCGACGGTTCTATACAGGTCTGTGCCCCTGATATTCTGTTAACGTCTCAATGAATGAGAGCAAGCTAGGGCTAGAAAACTATTATTCTTTTCCATTTTATTCATCAGTGGATAAGATCAGCATAGTACTCTCCTGCTTTTAGTTTCTTGTCATCACATATGTTTTCAGACTTCTCGAGTAGAAATTTTTCTCATGTAGCATAATGGATTCTGTTAGATTTGGAACCTTAAGCCTGGTTGGGGAAGCAGGCCAGATATGCATGTTGAGAAAGCCCATTCTGACGATATTACGAGGCTTAAATTCTCAAGTGACGGTCGAATTCTACTTTCAAGAAGCTTTGATGGTTCAATGAAGGTATTAATTGAAAATTCTTTTAAAGCGGCTTCTTTTTTGTTTTCTTCATTGATACATGTTTTACCTTTGCAATTTGAAATGGTTGTTAGGTTTGGGATATGCGGAAATTTAAAGAGCCTCTTCGGGAGTTTGAGGATCTTCCAAACAACTATGCTCAAACAAATATTGCCTTCAGTCCAGATGAGCAACTTTTCTTCACTGGAACATCAGTTGAGAGGGACAGCAAAACTGGAGGTTTACTTTGTTTTTATGATTGTGTAAAACTTGAACTTGTTTCAAGAGTTGGCGTTTCCCCAACTTGCAGTGTTGTGCAATGTGCATGGCATCCAAAGCTGAATCAGGTAATATTTGGGATACTTCTTTATTGAGTTGTTTATAATGATCTTGGACAGAATAAGGGCAATCCTAGGAGTCTTTTGAGTATCAATGTGTGTGTGATTAAGTAATTTATTAGGGTTATTCGTTAGATGTTAGAGGAAATGGCTCATACAGATAGTATGCAAAGTTAGAAAATATGATGATGTCTGCTTTGTTTTGATCAAAGATATTTGCAACTGTTGGAGATAAAAGCCAAGGAGGAACTCATATATTGTATGATCCAACAATGAGTGAGAGAGGAGCTCTTGTCTGTGTTGCACGTGCACCTCGTCAAAAATCGGTGGACGATTTTGAGATTCAACCTGTTATCCACAATCCTCATGCCTTGCCCTTATTTAGAGACCAGCCAAGCCGCAAGCGTCAGCGAGAGAAGATTTTGAAGGATCCCCTCAAATCCCATAAGCCTGAACTTCCGATAACAGGACCAGGTCATGGTGGAAGACTTGGTACAAGTAATGGAAGCTTGCTGACACAGTATCTCCTTAAGGTAAGGCTCCCTCTCTTATAACTCTCTTTTTTTTTATATAATTTTCTTAGTCGTGTTCTAAATCAAGTGAAAGTAATTTACACATGATTTAACTTTTTCAGCAAGGAGGAATGATCAAAGAGACATGGATGGAAGAAGATCCAAGAGAAGCTATACTGAAGTATGCTGATGCTGCAGCTAAGGATCCCAAGTTTATTGCCCCAGCATATGCACAAACCCAACCTGAGCCTGTTTTTGCAAAATCAGATTCTGAAAATGAAGATCAATGATTGGATGACATATGGTGTATAGTAGCTGCTATTAAATTCCTGGTAATAGAATCTATATTAATATTGTTACTTTCTTGTTGAAACAACAAAATGATTGATATGTCTGTAAGAGATTCATTAATCCTAATTACCTTGTAACAAGTATTGAAACTGCTACCCTTAAGGTGTTTGCGTTTGATGCCTGATTTCTGCCACCCTTACGTTCATTCAAAATTTAACCTTGGGATCAGCAGACCTTGAAGTTGAATAATTGCTATGGCTATTTTGTAGTAGGAATTTGTAATATTTTTTTTTGAGAAAAAAAGGAATTTGTAATTTGCCATAACGTATGTCAGTGAAATTTATTGCTAGGGCCCTGCCTTTGATTCCTATAATTATCTGGCTTTTGTTTAAAAATGCCAAAAAGCTGTTGCTTGCGACGATGTCAGTAATTCAGAATCAGTCTCTGTTTAGACCTGGGCATGGTCTCTTCATTTCTATCCAAAATACAGTCGATTTTTGAGGTGTTATTGGGTCCCGGTCTGCTTGTATTTGTTTCAATTCATAGTTTTGTAGCAAGACTAACCATGTTACCTACAGGAAAGTTGTCTGGTGTGGCTAATTATTTGATTGCTATTAATAATATTTTTGTAAATTCAAACTGCGTTGTATTTGAATTCAGCAGAAGCATTTAAGCACTAATATTGTTGTGCTAGAGAAAGGAAACTTCAAAAGAACTTGTAGTTCATTGGTAGAGAAATTGTTGGAAGGGCAGCCATCTTGATGCCACAAAGTTTGTTGAAGTTGGATCATGAATGATCCAACAATAAAATACTAGCAGAGTTTCTAGTTTCTGGACTTTTGTGCTCGAGGAAAAGATGATGTGGTTCAATGTGTGATTTCCATGATATTTTTTTTGGTTTAATCACGTACTTCAAATAATTTACCCGAGTTTAGTTCAATAAATTGGTATTGTCTCTCTTTCCCTTTGATTCATTCCCACTACCAAGTTGCTCGGCATGACTTTTCGTACTATGCCAAGATCGTAACGCTACTATGAAAAGTAATTCAACGGATCGACATTATACATCAAACTATCTGACAAACCAAGGCAGGCGTCTGTGTATCCTGCCAAGTGACGTTCGCTTATAATACAACCATCTAAAGGCTACAGTTATACTGAGATCTTCATATGTACGATTAGGGTTTATATGAGAAGGGCAGCCAGGTCCACATTCCTTATAAAACACTATGGATTGTGATTAATGCATCATGATCTATAATTCCTATGTTTACAAATTTTATATGCCAATCTCTGTATAGGTAATGCTGTGTAACCGATCCTTCACTGCATTGTTAATCCTTCTCATCCAATACTGCTTAGGTCTTGATCTGGAGAACGCACTTCTCTTAAAATGCAAACGAGAATTAGACGCTCTCGTGTTCAAATCTACAGCCGAGAATCAGATAGAACGGTTAACAATTGTGTATCCTCTAATAGCTGCAAAACACACAAAAACAAGCAAAATCGGTGGGGAATGTTTCCGGTGGAAGAAAACAGCAACTTCCATAACATCATTCATACACACTTTTGTCAAACAGAAATGAAATTTCAGTCTACAAGCCAAAATAAAAGGAAGATTACCTTAATAAGCGGTCCGTCCCAGCTGGGAAATGAATCAATAGAGAAACCTGAAAGTAATTCAGAGATTCAACGTTGGATCAATTAGAAATTCTTTTCCTATGTAAAGAAGAGATCCAGTATTTGATAAAGAGGAAAAGGCAGCAGTAGGACTGACCCTGTCATTTGATTGTACACTTGTTATTTGTGTGAGACCTCAATTCCGAACAAAGAGAATTCAAGTAGCGCCTCATGATGGTCAAAGACATTGGTGCAGCTTCAGCCTGAAAGTAAGAAAGTATATCAGAAGATATAGAAACCTAAAGAAATTTTTTTTTTGAAAGATATAATTAATGAGAAGGGAAACAGCCACGACAAGCAATTAAGTTAGAGCCGAACGTAAAACATGCACTTGGCTGCACCTATGAACAGGGTGCCTTCTGGCGACTGGACTTTCGAATGTTAATCTAGCATGGACTCGTGTTGGCAATTATAATAGCCTAAAAATAAACTAGTTAACAAAATACACTCTCAAACTTTTAGTAATACCTCACACTTTACAACTAGTTAAAGTTGGCCATTTTACAAAGCTTTCACATCTTTTTCACTCATTTTTCTTTTTGATTTTTGTACAAAAACAGGTAATGGCCAAATGACAATATAGAAGCAAAGTCGATAATAACCGACTATAATGCTAGCTTCAATGAAGCTGTCTAAACACGTTCAAAGACAATATACAAGACTTTACAACTCATAATTTAGAAACATGTATTAAACCAAGTTTAACTTCTAACATTCTCCCTTAAACTTGGTTTAATCATTTCAAGCATGTTCTTCAACTTGTAAGATGGCTTAGCTTTCAAAGGCCTACTATTTGATCTTTAGATGCGCAATACTCAATTATAATTTCCTTATCTTTAACCAAATCTCGAATGTAGTGATGTTTAATGTCAATATGTTTACTTCGACCATAGAATATTAGATTCTTTGTTAAGACGATTGCTGATTTATTATCGCAGTAGATTATAGTTAGATCATCTTGTTAGTGTTATAATTCGCTAAGCATCATCCATAGCCAAATCACTTGAGTAGCACAATTTGTTGCTGCTATATACTTTGCTTCTTCAGTTATAAGAGCAACAACTTTTTGTTTCTTTGTAGACCAAGAAAATGCTCCAGAACCAAGATGAAATACATAACCTAAAGTGCCTTTTCTTTTTTAATTGTCACTAGCTCAATCATGTATATCCAACTAGTTGTATATTTTTATTTTTTGAATAAAATATGCCATCATCAATCGTACCTTTAATATATCTTAAAATTCATTTTGCGGCTTGCCAATGAGATTGTGGTGGTAAATCTATAAATCTATTCACAATTCCCACTTCGTAAACAATATATGGCCTGCCCGCAATTGGGTGCCACAGACTTCCAATAAGTTTTCTGAAGTTTGTTGCATCAACCAAATCACCATTGCCATCTTTCAAAAGCTTTAACCTTTTTTCAATTGGCATTGAAATTGGCTTGTATGCATCTATCTTGAATTTCTTTAAAATATCTTTAGCATATTTTTGTTGGCATATTTTTGTTGTGAAATAAATATGCCTTCATTTTTTTGCTTTACCTTGATACCAAGAAAGTAGGACATTAATCCCATATCATTCATTTCAAAGTGAGCAACCATATCCTTCTTGAATTCTGACAATGGTCTTGAATTATTATTGGTAAACATCAAATCATCTACATAGGGATAAACTATAACAATGTCTCTTTCCTTGTTGATCTTAATATATAAAGTATGTTGATATATACACTTACGAAATGAAATAAGTATCAATATGAGGATACTATGCCTTTGGTGCTTATTTAAGACCATACAACACCTTCTTTAGCTGAGAAACCTTATTTTCTTCTCCTTGTTTTACATATCCTAGTATACTTCTTCTTCGAAGTACACCATTCAAAAAGCTGATTTGACATCCATTTGATAAATCTTTGAATTACTTTGAACGGAAAGTGAAATTATTAAACATATAGTATCCAATCTGGCAACAAGTGCAAATACTTCAGAATAATCGATACCTAACTTTTGCTTGCATCCTTTTGCAACTAATCTTGGTTTAAAGCATTCCATTTCTTCAATTGGCTTGTACTTTGTCTTGTATGCCCTTTTGACACCAATAGGCTTCTTTCCTTTTGATAAAGTGGTTAATTCCCATGTTTTAATATTTTTTATGACATATTTCTTCATCAATTGCTTTAATCGAATGATCATCATTCACTTCTTCCTCGATCTTTATTGAATCATAATCTTCAAAGAAAGCGTAATGGGCCATAACTTCATCATCATTGTCATCATCACTAACTTGATAATATTTTAAATAAATGTTGGATGACATTCTATGTTGTGAGCGCCTAAGTAAAGGTGAAGTAGAAGGAGATGACGTTTCAGGATCAAAATGAGTTGGCTCTTTAGGAACTGGAGGTGAAGATGACTCTCTAGTTTGATTAGCTATTTCTAATTCATTTTTTACGGACACCAGCACTGGCAATTATTTCTTTTCTTTTTCTAACCAATCCCATATTCCATCATCTTCAAAAGTAACATCTCAACTAATGATCACTTTTTGATTCTTTGGATTATAAACCTCATAACATTTTGTTTCCATGCTGTAACTAAGAAATATACAATTTTCTGCCTTGTCATTTAGCTTCTTTGTCAACTCATTAGGCACATATGAATATGCTATGCAACTAAACACCCTCATACGAATCAGATTAGGCTTTCGTCGACTCCATGCTTCTTGTGGAGTTTTATCACAAACACTTCTCACAAGACACCTATTCAAAATATAGACCGCCTAAGCTATGACTTCTGTCCAGAAACTTTTAGGTAACTTCTTAAAAATAACATGTTTTTGACCATATCTATGATAGTTATATTTTTCCTTTCTACCACTTCATTTTGTTGAGGAGTGTACCTAGCTATCAATTGATGCTTAACTCTATGCTTTCTTAAGAAATTGTCGCAAACATTATATTTTGTTCCTCTATCCATTCTCAAAGTCTTGATAGAATAACAACTTTTTTTTTCAATATACGCTACAAAATTCTAAAGTACTTCACATGCCTTAGATTTTCGCTTCAAAAAATAAACCATGTCTTTCTAACATAATCATCAATAAACGTAATAAAGTATTTGTTACCTCCATTTGATGGAAACTACATATAACATAGATCTAAATGTATTAGCTTTAGTGGACATTTGGCTTTGTATGCTTGCTTTTTAGGAAATGTATCTCTATGTTTTTTTTTCATATTACACATGACTCACAAATCTGGTTAGGAACTTGAATGGTTGGCAAGCCTGAAATCCACTCTATGTTTAAAAAAAACTTAAATTTTGCAAAATTTAAGTGCCCAAGTCGCATATGCATAGCCAATTATCATTGATAGTCATATTATTACAGCAAGAAGTACTACCATAATTAAGGTATGTTGGAAATATACAATTGGATGTCATTCTCGTCTTTAAAATCACGCCCTTTTTATATCACTCATAGTGCATCTATCTTTATTGAAGTGTAAATCATAATCCTTTTTTTCTAGTTGTCTGACTCCTGATAGATTCTGGGAAAGAGTAGGAACGTAGTACGCGTCAGAAATATAATTTAAGCACATTCTTCAATTTTATAACAATCCTTCCTCTTCCAAAAACTGGAGTTTGGTACTTATCAACAAGCTTTACTGAAGAATGAAAGGATTCATCTAAGTGGGAAAAACTTCTTTGTTTCCACTTAAGTGATTGCTACAACCCGAATCTAATATCCATTGATAGTTATCACTATTATTGGTGTCACCAGCAGCCATCAACAAGGTCTCTAGGTTATTATTCTCAATGATCCAACTTGATTATCTTTATGTTCTTGTTTTTGAGAATGACATTCTGTATTATAGTGACCATATTCTTGGCAATTATGGCATTGAATATGTGTCTTTCACTCAGATTGATAGTGACCAAAATTTTTGCTCTTGTAACATTGAATATTGGATTTATCTTGAGAAGATTCACTACTCCTGGTCTAAAATTGGTTCTAAAATTTTTGCCTCCTTTGTCTTTAAAATTTGAACTTCTTTGAGTATACTCTGTCTTGTCTATTGGAGTTTCCTTCTCATTTCTCAAATTTACTTGGGCTTTTAGAACTTGCTCCATTTTGTTTTGGTGATCTTTCATTCATTCACATTTCATAGGACTTTAATGAGGCTTGCAAATCATTGAGAGTCATGAACTCCAAACCTTTGGACTCTTCAATGTCTGAGACAACATAATCAAATCGACTTGTCAATGTGTGCATGATCTTTTCCATGATATCTTTCTTTGTAATTTCATGACTATTATTTTTCATCTCATTGATCAATTTTTCTATTTGTGAAAAATAATTATGAATAGTTTCATCTTTGCTTTGCTTTAGCAACTCGTATTGCCTTTTTAAACCTTATAGTCTTGTTTAACTGTGTCTGTTCCTTCATATGTTTTGAGTAAAATATTCCAAGCCTCCCTTGCAGTTTTAGCATGGACTATTTTTTTCAAGAATCAATAACTTAACAATTGACAAATTGAAAACAAGGCCTTTTCATTTAATGAATGAACATGAACTAGTTGTTGTGATTCTTCAACTGTCGATTTTTATTTTTCTACTAATCCTTTCTCCAAAATTTCACTATACATATTGCTTCTCAGATATAACTCCATCAAGTGTTTCCATATTGCAAAATTATTTTTGCCATCAAACTTGAAAATTGATAATTGCATTAGATGAACTTGTTAAACTTTAGTTGATGAACTTGAAATCATCTTGATCTACTTAACTAACCTAGGATCATAGACAAGCTCTTTATACCTTGGCAATATGACCTAGAAATTTAAAGAAAAGAGTAAAGAACTTTTCACAACTTGTTTCTGTTATATTTTAGCATTTCCAATGAAATATTATAAGAAGGCTTAAGTTGAAAGAGAGATGTAGCTCAGCAAATTTTATGCACAGCAATGAACAATGTTTTGATCTTCATTAGTGTTTGATCCGACTACCTGTAGATTGCTCCTTCAACATTCTCATAGGGATGGTCATAACAACTGCTTATAATATTGTAGTCTACTAATTTGAAAATATGTAATTGTATTTTTACGACAGAGGATAGTACTTTATGATATGCATATTTTAACCGATAACAAGAAATGTAAAACAAGTATAGTTACCTATCTGTGTGTGTGTGTTTTTGAAAAGGGTTTTGCCAAAGCATCAATTACCTGGTCCTTTTTCACATTGACATGGACAAGATTATATGTTCTCAGCTTTAGGTTAGCAGGTTTATGTTGGATGCTAACCTGTAAGGAAAATGAAGCAATCAATCTAGTGGAACAATTTTCGAATAACAATTGAGTACAAATTAAGGGTGTGCTAGTTTAGTAGATATGAAAAAAGGGGAATGAGTATGGAATGAAAGATTGAGTTTGGTAAGGGACTATGATTATAGAATCATTATTTTGATTACCCATTCCTCTCCTTATCTAGAGGAATGAGTATCATTGTTATGTAACGGTGTGCT
>JAOTJB010000171.1:0-13040 GCA_027123815.1 Erythroxylum minutifolium | reverse complement strand
ATACGTAAAGAATTAAGTTTGCTTTTGTCAAGGAGACCAACGTCTGGATAGAGTCAGCTTGTCACTTTACAGTCTTCTCCATCACAGAAGATTCTTCACCATTCTTCATGGCTACCTAATAATTCTTCAATCTAAATGTTGCAGAGGAAAAGATGGATAATTGTGTTTGATTTGTAATTCATAGCATGAATCTTATTACATGTCTCGAATCGTTTGTGAAAGGGAAATAAATGAGGAATATTTAATTTTAGTTCCATCAAAAATTCAGAGGAGCTTTCCGAAGCCATAACAAGCTCGAATTTATTGGAGCCTTCATGAGAACTTCTCACCGGAGCATGATTAACACTTTTTTCTAGTTTTTTTACAACGTAAGATCTCTTAAAGGGTCAAAGAATCTTGATGTTTACGAATGATAGTGCAGGAGACTTTAACCTCTTTATATAGCTTTTATATCAGACTTCTCCATTACAGAGTCGATGTAGATCCGGTCTATACTGGTTATAGTCTATTTTCTTCTATGACTTTGACTCATTGATTTAAATCTTTTATTGGATCACTTTATTATTTTCATCAGAATCAAATTTACGTAACTTAATCAATAAGTTATTGAAAATCGATAAAATGTAAATAATTGTTATCCAACTTTATGAAAAATGTCTAACATGTTTATTATTTCATCATTCATAAATAATTTAATATGACAATATTACAACATATTTTAATAATTTTATTTTTTATTAAATTTTAAATATAAAAATAGGAGATATCAAAATTCTAGTCGAATTAGTTACTATAAAGGGTGAAATTTCAAATGACAATGCCAAGAGATAACATAGCATCCATTCTGCCCATATCTCTGGACAGAAATCAAGCAACATTTAATTATTTCAAGAATGTCAAAAAATAAGTTCTAGAAATTAGATGGCAAGTAGGTTTGTACTCGGCCTGTCCCGCCCTACCCTAACTTAAAATCAACGGGTCAAATTTGAGGCTCAATTTTTTTGAAAAATATGATCTTGAGCTTGACTCGATTGTTCAGGCCTGATCCAACTTGAAGCCTGATCATTATAAATAAAACATAATTTTTTATTTTAAATTTTTTAAAAAAGTTTGGGGGCGAGCAAGTCGAACTCGAGCTTACTGTCCTGAGTCCCAACTACAGGGGCTGAGCTTGGGCAGGTCACCCCGTCTCGAGCCATTATCATCCCTAATTACAAGAGCATTACAAGAGCATTTTTGTTAGTGGTTATCTTTACATTTTTAGTGTAACTTGTTTGAATTTTAAAAAATTAATTATTAAAAACTCTTAACCATTGAAAACCGAAAATTTGACTTGAATCAAAGACCGATTGAGACCGATTCAACTCGAATTCGATCAATCTTAAGCAGCCCGAAGATCATGAATTTGAATCAAATTTGATGCCAACCTCAAAAGAATGAGTTCAGCAGCCAGAGAGTAGTGGATTAAAGAGGTGATATGTTGTAGCTGAAGGTAACATTAACATGTTCAAATGATACGATCTTTACAACATAAGACATCATATGTAATATCATGTCCCAGAAAAAGCATTCTCAGAGCCAATATTTAGGGTTAAAGATCAGTATATTCACTTAAGAGCTCAAGGTATCGATAATGGTGGTGTGAAGAGGATCGCTCAAGTGAGTCGCCCAGTTGTTGAGAGGTCCTTTTCCGGTGACAGCAGCTTGAACGGCGAAGCCAAGGAAAGCAACCATGGCAAGACGAGCATGCTTGATCTCTGCAAGTTGAAGAGTTGCTTTCTTCTCTGGATCAGAAGCTAACCCTAGTGGATCAAAGTACTTGCCTCCTGGGTACAGCCTCTTTTCTGGGTCTAGCTCTGAGTTTCTTTGAAACTCAATGTATCCGATCACCAAAACCTCGATCCATATCAATGTGGTGATCGAAAATGGCAGAGGTTGTCCGAGGTACGAGGAGCCCTCAACGAGCTCTACCTGAAACAACCATAACACAGATAATGAGTTACAACTAAGTTATAAGAAGAGTCTTATTCGATATCGAGCTCTAGCTTACTTTTCCGGCGTCTTGCCAGGTGACTCCGGTGAGCCACTCGACGGTAAGAGCACCTAGAGTAGCCAACATAGCCCATCTTCCATGAATGAGCTCGCACTCCCTGAACCTTTGCAACCCAAAAACTTCACTGTAAGGTTGGAACGGAGTTGACTTCACGTCAATAGACTCAGTTCGAGTCCCGATAATGCCCCCAGCCGAGTTCTTGGCCAAGTTCTGGTCCAAAGAGTCGAGTTCGAACTGTAAGTACTCAGCTGGCTTCCCCAACCCAAATGGGTCGAACCCATAATCACCGACCAAGCTACCGTCGAGCCACTCCGGTGCTTTAGCTCCAGGGAACCACAGTGGGCGGTCGGAGTTTGGTTTGAAGGATTTTTTTGGGGCTGCTTTTTTGCGACCGAAACCGAACCGAGCTTGAACCCTACCGGAGTTGGAGTACACCTCAGGGAGGCGTGTGCCCATGAAGGAGGAGGTGGCGGCGGTCGTTGCCATGGTAATTGCAGTGATTGAGGTCGGAGTGCAGCGAAGAGTTGGAGGTCAAAGAGTAGAATATAGAAAGTGGTGAATATGACCGGTAAAGAGCTTCACTTGGTGTAGCTTTAATGGAAGCCCGATGGTTTATCCATGGAGGCCAATGCTGGCCTTTGGATCAAGCGGCGTATCTATCTGACGGATGGAAAAGCATCGGCCTTATCTCTGCCTTATCTTAATGTGGGGCCATGTCAGTGGAGAGATTTTTATGTGGTCGGAAGGAGACGTTCTTTCACTAGATTTGTTCATGTGGTAAAGGATGAGCTCCATAAGTGCGGTGAGAGTACTAGGTTTAGCAAATAATGGCCCGGTCGGGTCCGAAGTTAATCGGGCTTGGGCTATTTTAGTTTGCGTGATTTGAAATTTTAATTTTTTTAATTAAAATAATTTCAATTTTTAATTTTTAAAATTTTAAAATATTTATTTATTTGAGTGTAACTTGAAAAAAATTTAAAAATAAACATTTATTTGAGTTTAAATATAAATATAAATATAAATTTTGAAACTTTTCTTAAGAAACTATATGTAAATTATTTTAGAATAATTTTTTTAAGTTTTTGCTCAATTTGATTTTAGGTCATTTGAATGAAAAAAAACTTAAATTTGTCAACCTTAATTTTATATTCAATTAGAAAGGGAAAAATTGAATTTTGGATGATCCTAATATCTATGAATGATGACAAAAATAATTAATTTTTCATTAAATTAACCTTAATGATAAGGATGACAACTGAGTCCCAACCTAACCTAGTATGAAGTTAATGGGTCAATCCAAGTCGATTGAATCTCAAGTCCAACGTTTTTAAATAATCGGACCTTAATTCTATATACAAAAATTTAAGAATTCATTTACCTCAAAATTTATATATTATTTTATTAATAATGATTAAAAATAATAGAATTAAATGAACCTTAAATAGATTAGTGGTTTTTCTATATACTTTGGAGGATGAGGGTAAATACTCAAATAGTATAATAAGTGAGAAGGAAAAAAGATTTTATAATATATATATATTAATAAATGTGTAACAACAATAATTATTATTATTAATTACAACAACTTCACTTTAAATATTAGCTAAGACTAAAGTCTAAAGTACTCTAATAGTATATTTTATTAACAAATCAAATCTTTTGTTTTAATTATTTTATTTTAATCATATTTTATTAAATTTTATTTATATATTTATATAAAATCATACTAATAAGATTTAATAAAATATAATAAAAATACCGTAATTAAAAAAAGAAGAGCGGATCCTATTTTATTAATCTTGTAACTTGTCGATAGGCTTCAAATGACCTAAATTTTACCGGCTGAGACGGTCACTTTTACCGGATTTGTGTCCCTCTAGGTTCGGTCATACCCATTTCCCCTTTTGTTCTTCAATATTCTCTCTGTTTCCCTCTATCCCTTTGTGCTGATTCCCCTGTTTCGCTCTACTCTGTTTCTTATACAAGGGATCGCAGTTTTCGGAGGTACCCCTTTATTTTCTAAGATTTGATTATCAATAATTCTTTCTCTTTACTGATTTTGTTTCGTTTTGTAGCTGAAAGTTTTGGGTTTGATGAATTCTTCTTGATTTTTTTTCCAGTTACTGGTTCCAGAGTGCTCTGTTTTGTTTTGTTCTTCGATGCCTTCTTCGTTGTTGGTTTTGTTTCCTCTTTTATGCTATGTAGCGTGGTGGGTTATTTGAGAGATCGCTGTTTTCTTTGTTCTTGAGCTGTTTGCTTGATTTCCCGCGAAAGTCCAGTTCTTTTTCTTTTTCAATCAGTGTCGAGTCCAAATTCTTTATAGAAGGTGTAGTGAGTTGGTGTTCACAGTCTTTTCACTCGACCCGTGTGCCGAAACCTGTCTCTCTGACTCCGTAGGTCTCCTGGTTCGATGCTTTCAGTCTTATGAATATATAGTTAAGCTCTTAGTGAACTATCATGGTTTTGTGTTCACTTACTGAAAATCTTACCTATAGAATCTATGGACAGTGTGAACTAACTTCTGGTAAGCTAAGCGTTGTACACTTATATCAAACTGTTGCTCTTTCTGTTCTCTTCAAAATTACTTTTTGCGGTTGGCCTGATAAGGGTTTTTGTGACTTCATACTTAGTAATCTGCTTTGCGTTGACTTTTATGATTATAGTACTCGCTACAAGTTCTAAGCTCATGTTCTGTTGATTTTGGGTTAAGACTTTACACGTGGAAGTGATGCAGAAAATTTCTCATTTTATCTAAATTTCTTGACTAGGGATCCTCAATCAACAATGAAGACAGCCAAGGGCAAGGGGACATTGAAGGTTTCAGCGGAAGTTTTGAAGCCTGCTGATGACAGGTTAGTTCATTGTTCTTTGGTTTACATGAGTGCTAAGTCTGGTTATGAGCTGAGTTTATCCTTTCAAAGGGTATTCTTGAACAAAGCAATTGGTTTTGTTGCTATTGCCATCAAAAAGGAATAGAATACGAAATGAATAGATACCTCGGAAGCGAGTAAACTCAACTACGGATTCTCTATCCCTTTGGGTAAACTCTATCATGTCTAATCTTATAAACTTGAATTGAGGGTGCTGCCACCTTCAGATTACAGTACCTTTATTCTTTTCAGAAAGATCGGAAAAAGGAAGGCTGCGGCTGTGGTCAATAAGAGTGCCAAGAGAAAGACTAACCAGGATAAAAAGGCCAAGAAAGATCCAAACAAACCAAAGCGGCCTCCTAGTGCCTTCTTTGTCTTCCTGTATGTACCTGTCTATTTGATATTGGTCATGGTAGTCACTTGTCTGTTGTTACTGGTATTGTATAATATCTATATGTTCATGCCAAATAAAATTTTCAGGGAGGAATTTAGGCAGACATTCAAGAAGGAAAACCCAAATGTGTCATCTGTTGCAGCAGTAAGCAGTATTCTAGACTTGTCCTAGTGGCAGTCTCGATTTAGAATGTTGTATCAGATACGAGATTGGTTTAGTTTAGCTTAATCTCTGTGTTTGATAACTGAAGGTTGGGAAAGCTGGAGGACAGAAATGGAAGTCAATGTCACCTGATGTAAGTTTTAATCTTTATAAAGTTGTTAAACGGAAGGCTTTTGGAACTTACTATCTAAACTTGCAAAGTAAGAAGGATTTTATGGGTACTGGCAATCTGTTTAGCAGCTGATCTAGATCTAATCCTTGAAGCTTCTTTTTAGCCAACTGTTGATGTTGGAAATGAGTGTTTACCTCCAACATATCTCTCTAAAGAGGTCATAGGAACGAGTTGGTGGGTATTGACTTATATTTGTCCGGCTCTGTGGTGCCTTTTCTGATAACTCGAATTCTGCAACTTGGTTCTGCAGGAGAAGGCTCCATATGAAGCTAAAGCTGCAAAGAGGAAGGCTGAGTACGGGAAGCTCATGAATGCCTACAACAAGAAACAGGTACTCATTTTTACTTATTGAACTCAATAGAATCAACTGGACTAGAGGACAAGTGATTAACCAATTAGTCTTCCTTTTTTGAGTGTTTTCAAACAAGTAGCTGAGTTATAAGTATCCTATAGGTCCATTCTGTTGCAATTTCCACTCGTAGGTTTCATGACATAAATCAAGAACCAGTAATAACAAACAAGCTCTTGTTTCTTGTCAGAAAGTGGCTGTTTGAACCTAGTACATAACAGTTATACTTGAAATTTGGCTTCTCATAGTAGTTCTTGACTGATTTTGTTAAAAGTTTTTTATGTTCTGATCCCACTTCTCGGGAAGGCTTTTACTGTTGTGTATACTAATGATCTTATTGTTCTATTGTCTCTATAGTTATCTAACATTTGCTTTAGAGATAATCAATATTAAAGTATTCATCCTTTTGAGATTTTTTCAATCCAATGTCTTAAGCTTTTAAAATTTTTAATTAAGTGACTAACCTTTTAAACTTTAACAATTCAGTTCAAAATGTTAGTTTTTGCTGATGTAATTAATAGATGGATATTCATGTGGCATTTATTAAGCATATCACATCATCAAAAATAATCCTTTGACCTGATTTATGCAAATTTTAAAAAATTAGTCACTAAATTGAAAACTTTAAAAAGTTTTAATACTAAATTAGAAAAATTTTTAAAAGATTAGACATTTTTGAATATGTTATACCTTTGCTTTAATATCTTCACGCCCAATTCTATACTCTAATGTGTTGGTTCATCTTCGGCTCGGAATTGGAGCAGGAGGATGAGGAAGAGAAGGAAGTGGTGGAAGATGAAGAAGAAGAGGAGGAGGAGGAGGAAGAAGAAGAAGAAGAAGAAGATGATGATGATGATGATTGAAGTTGGATGGTTTTCCTGATTTTGGATTGTATAGAAGGTGGTGATCTCTGAAGCAGGAAAGGGAAAAACATAATATATTGATGAGCAGCAGAAAACTTGTTGTCTCTTCCTGATGATGACTTTGGTTAGTCTCATTTATACAGGAACATGACTTCTCTGTGGACTCTATTTTCACTTGTTTGTTGTGTGCTTTTGCATATTAACAAGTTCCTTTGTCTCATATTTTAACCCTTTTACAATTTCTGCATGTGAGATCTCTTAGATTTTGACTAATTCTATAAATTATAAATTATGGACACAAAATCTTTTTTTTCCCTTTATAATTTTATTGTTTCTAATTTTATAAATTGGAGTAAAATTATAAGGATACTTTGGTATTTAAGCTTTGTAAAATTATAAAAAATTCATAATTTTAATTAAGAATTATATATATTAAATCATATTCATTAACACTGAAAATGTTTATTTCTATTTAAACTTATATAAAATTATGAAAAGATCCATAATTTTAAATAAGAACATGTTTATTAACATCAAAATTTTTATAGTAAGCAAAATTTCTTTTTTTAACATTTTAAGAACTATTTTTTCACTTGCTAACGAATGAATTTAATTTTAATTTCTTCTTTATATTCATTAAGCAATTTTCTTATATATATATATGAATTTTCACATAAATCTAATTTAACTTTCTTGAAATTGGTTCAAGCTTAACCACTCAAACCTTTCTAAACATATTTTATTTATAGTATTATGATGTACTTCAATACAAGTAACATATTAAACCCTAAATAGAATTAGTTTTTGTTAATCCCTGAAATTTAACTTCACATATTATCTAATAATACCATTTTGCATCCTATTTCAACCTATAATAAGTATTTTTTTTTCAACATTTTAGATCATAAATGATATCAAAGATTACAAAAATTGAGGTTTAGGTCCAGATTACACCTTTGATCCAAAGCTATCAGTAAAACCCATGTGTATTGACAATTCCTAAAATGAAATGCTGAGCCCGAGGGAACTAGAATTTATGTACAAAATCAAGCAAATTCTATATACCAAAATGTGGAACCTTGTCAATCTATCCTTGAAGGGACCTGGGATCCTGAGTAACAAGCATTGGACTAGGGACCAAGAGAGGTAACTTCTCAACGTACATGAACAATCTCTTCAAGTTTTCCCTAGTGATTGAAGGCAGGTCATCAATCTCATTGTTGCAGGTGTATAACCACAGGTCACCGGAGTTGACTCTTTTCAGACTGTCTCGACAGAAAGGGCAAGATTGAGACCTTGCACGCCTGATGACATTTCAAAACGTTTCAATGTTTTCCAATTGACAACTAAAATTCAAGCAGAAATGGAGAACTCTTCAACTTGTTCAACTTTGAACAAGCTTGAAACTTTTCCCATTAGCTGTTATGAATGTATGAAGAGATGAATTTCTTAATGCAATTAGATTTAGTGACAAAGAGTAAGATGGTCACAGGCTAAAGATCTAGCAAAGTATGAATTACATGTGCCGCAAGATTAGCTTACCAACTGCGATAGCATTTCATGCACATAGAATGAGTGCATTTTGGCAATACGACCTTGGTGTTAATCTCCAAGCAAATCCCACACTCTTCTTCTCTTTCCATATCAATTTCAGAGAGTTTTCCTTTGTCCATATCAAGTTTCTTTCTGAACTTGGAACAAATTTCCCTCTGTTTCCTGTCTTCCACATCCGTAATTCCTCTTTGGAGTTGCATTAATGAGGGAAATATTACACCTGCCAAGAGGGTTTCAAAAGAGTTGAGAACTAGATCAGTTACCAAACAAATTAGCAACATACCCGAACTTACTCACCATAGAACTCTCTCAAGCTAGCTCTTCTCTCAAGAATGGACATGGTGGTCTTTCCATTTTCATAGGCCTGTGATGCATTTTGATAATTCATAAGTACTTATATTAGGATCAGGTTAAATATTTGCTACTTAAGCAGATTACCTTGTATATAAGAATCCTTAGGAATCCCAAGGCGCCAGCAAGGTGACAATCTGTCCACTGAACAAGAAAGAGGAAAAAATGAGCTGCAGGACTGTAGGACAATCTCATCTGGAGGCAGCCACCATCGTATTCAGTAGGATAGTCGGAAGCCCTGTGTCAGAACATGTAAAAAGTAAGTTATTATCACAACCAAAGTGACTATTATACAATAAGAAATTGCAGAGAAAGATATCATGAACAGAATCTAATAACATCAGTTCTCATCTTCATGTCAAACAATATTCAGCTAGACCACATGGGATCTATGTCATAGGTGACATGTCAGTGAAAAGGCAAACATGGTTTTGGTCCATTTGTTGTCGTACTTATTGGTGGGTTCTGAAATTTTCTCGAATTACTAACTGTAATTGAGTTCCTCGCAAAAATAAAATCAATCAGAGTCTAATGCTGATACTCATTAAAAGTTTATGTAAGATAAAGGAGCTTGAATGGATCGCTTATGACCAAGACCACAGTAACAGAAGAGTAAACTCAGGAATGATCACAGCTACCAAGTGCTTCATTCATCTGCAGGGAATGACAAAACCTCTGAGCAGAAAAACGATAAAAAGAGAAAGGACACAAGTCCAAGGTTGCTTAGTAGATAGTATGGTTTCTATAGCCCCCATCTTCGCACTCTTACAAAATCATCCCTCTGTCCCAGTACACAACCAGGAAAAGACCAAAACAATCTGGATACAACAAAATCTTGAGTTAAACTTGCATGCATCATCTTCACCGACGCCAAGGTACAATCTGGATATAACAAAATCTTGAGTTAAACTTGCATGCATCATCTTCACCGACACCCGGATCAAGCAGACCTTGGCTCGATATCAGAAAAAGATACCTTGATCGAATTTTACACCTCGACCAATCATCAAACAATCCACAAAGTGATTTGAGTCGAATGCCTTAAACTAAAGAGACAAACCAAAAAAAGAAGATTACATCTTTGAGTCCTAACCAAAACAAATACCAACATCACCCCACTTAGATCTCAGTAACTTGAAATTAATTCCAACATAAAAAAGAGTAAAACTCATAGAAAAAGTAGAGAAAGGAAGAACTCAGACAACCAAGAGGAGACATAACAGAGAAAAGGAAACAAACATGACGAAGCTAGAGCCAAAAGACAGTAAATTACAGGGTATTGGCAAACTGAATATCAGCTTCAAGAGCCTTAAGAGAGTCCTTGAACGATTTCCGCATTCCTTTTATGTTCTCTTCCACAATTTCTAACACTTTCAGACCGCACCCATTAATCAAACTTCAAAAAAGATCAGATCTTTCCCAACAAAAAAACTCAAAACATTACAAAAAGATGACCCTTTGGGAAATCGAACCAAACCCAGTTCGGATTAAACTAGAAACTGGTAGACATGAAGGGCGTGAGCTATTTCGCTTGAAACACAAGTAAACACTGTCCAAGTCGAACACTGTTTAGTTATGGACATCTCTGTGTCCTCTGTTATCATATTTAATGTCGTTTCGGAGATAACATATGAATTTACCAGGATACCCTTCATATTTTGCCTAGAAATTTAGAGGTCAGATAATTTATAAATTCACCTCTTCCCGATATTTCTATTGCTCTCATGTCAGTGATTTTTCTTACCTCACAGTGAAGTCCTATTGGATGGTGATCTACAGCAATGATGTGGTAGTATGGAGACTACATGCCTCTTGAGTGCGGATAAAGACTACAGAATTTGTCGTCATGGACACTTGTGAGAGAAGAGTGAAGCATCTCTCACACGTGGAGGGCATGCACGGTTTGGTCCAACCGTTAAGCGAGGGCCCCGCTTGCGGTTGGTTATGTAAGTATGTTTGAAGATCAAAAGCGCGACGTGTTGTTATTGGTGAAGAAACGGACCCACTTAGACTCGGCTGTACCTAAGTAGACCTAATTATTCTTTTTTGGGTCTTGTGAAATACTTTAAAATTTTTGAGAAAAGGTATCTGAAGGAGAGGCACTCTAAATTTTGCAAAAACTTAATTAGAATGAGGGCTAATTTATTAAATTATTTATTTAAAATATATTATTTACAAAATATTATACACAATAATAAAAAATTGAATCGATTCAATTGATGCAACCGACTAAATCTTGAACTTACTAATTTTTCAATTAAGTTTAACTTAATAATAATTATTATTAAAAATTAAATAATTAATTAACTAATTAACCAATCGAATTTTGTAAATTAATTTGCTTTAATAAATCATAATAAGTCAATTATCTTTTATTTTAGTGTCTTCTTTAATTAAATTTCAATTTTTTTGAAAAAGATAGTCAAAAAACCGAATTTCATATATGAGCACCTTGCCTCTTTTGAGTCTGCTCAGCATGCTCTTAATCAGAATCAGAATTGGATTTGAAAAATCCGAATTCAACTTCTTTCGAACTAGAAAATGCACTTTCTGAGCAAAAAATAAATTAGCTTAGCCCATTCCTCATCTGAGGAAAAAAAGATACCTAGATAAGTTTTTCTTCAATTTTATTTAATTTTTATTATTCACCAATTTTACAATGATTTAATATCAATTAAACCTTTTAAATTTTAAATCTTTTATCTTGTCAATTTAATTTTTAATAGTTTGGCAATAGTCAACGGTTCAATCTTTTGATCCGATTCAATCCATGGTCGCATTTGCATACTTCTGCCCATAGGCCGATAGCCCCAATACAGGCATTTTTCTATATCACTTCCAAAGAAACGATATAAACGTTACGCGCCTTCTCTTTGGTGAGTGAAAGTAGGATTTTGATTTTTAAAATATTGTGTGTATCCACCTAATAATTTATCTAATGTACACCCTAAAAGATAATTATGAGTATAATTATGCTTATTGTGTGATGAAGAAGGTTTATTTAGTATTTTACCAAAAGATAGAGACTATTGATACATTAAAATAAGGGTTTATATAAGGAAGGATTTGTATTGAAATTGTTTAGTCTAAATTGAGATGCTTAGCTATTGTTTAACAATGGTCATGCTTAAAAAATTAAAGTATTATGGTGGATAAGATTACCGTCTCCATATAATAAATAATTGATCATTTCCTAATTATTTTAAGCTAGATAGACTAGAATTCTGTGTGCTACTCTTGATAGCTTCAACCAATCCACTAGAATCAGGAACCCTATTAATTATCAATTCCACTAAGCAAAGTTCGGTGCAAAGAAGAGGGATCAAATCTCCTATTCCGGTTATGATATTCTTATCTTGTTCCATTAAATCTCATCCATATATTTATATGGACCATACATAAATATATGAATGAGATCTAATGAAACAAGGTTAGAACAGAATAACTAGAACAAAAGATTTGACGTGCAACGAAGATTGCTTTTATAACATAATATGCTAAAAACAATCAACAATTGAAATAGGTAAATTAAGAAGACAAGACAGATTCTCACCACCTCAAAAACATATGTTACCCTAGGATGGTAATTTTGGCTCAACACAATATAAATTCAAGAAAATAAGTTTGAACTCTTTTAAATTAATTCAAATAAAATAACATTATCTTATTTAATATTTACATCATAATTGATTAATATACTCATTGAGCCGGACTCGAATGAAGATAGTCTTAGTCTAATCCGACCTGTTAAAAAGACAATAATAATAATAATAACAATAACTCGGTAAAAATTTCGTTGATACGCGAGATTTAAAAAAATTCAGTAGTACGCAACTCAATCCGTAATTAGTAAAGAAGCTATTTTTGTTGGTGATGGGGCACAGCACTAGAAAACTATACGAAAGTGGCCAAAAGACTTGCACTAAAAGGAATGGGGAGGAAAACTTGGCTTCTTCCGAATAACAACTGTAGCAGAAGATAAAAGGTAACTTCATTAAGAGATTTTGATAATCACAGCAGAAAATGATCCATATGTTCAGAAACTCGTATGATATGTTTTATCATCATTCTCTAGGTGACATAAAAAGATTCTATCAGCTTAAATAGATCAGAAATAGAAGCAGCAACTTGGTAGGGCAAATCTTTTGCCTTTACATTATTTTGTATAGTTACGCATTCTGCCATTTCAAGGGTATGCTAAACATGTGTTTCTTGTCTTCGTTGTTGCTTTTAAAAACAACCAAATGCATACGCTTTTAAATAATTTTACGT
>JAOTJB010000170.1:50903-64318 GCA_027123815.1 Erythroxylum minutifolium | reverse complement strand
AATTTAATTAATTAAAAATAATTTATCTTTAAGTTTTACTTAATATGCAATTATAATAAGGAATATAAATATAACTACATTTATATATGTAATTGTCATCAAGAATATAGATATAACTACATTTATATCAATGACTAAACGTTTTTTTATTTTTATTTAAAAGAGAAGACGAAAACTAAAACTAAAACTAAAGCTAAAGCTAAAAATCATAACAGAAAAATAAAAGTGAAATTAAGATGAACACTTATTTTTTATATGACAAATCTATGAAATTAGAGAAATAATAATAACAACAAAAGTGAAACTAAGATGAACACTTATTTTTTATATGACAAATCTATGAAATTAGAGAAATAATAATAACAAAAGATTTGGTTGATAAATTAAGTAAAATATGGAAAACCAACTAGATGGTCCAACATGCAAGCTTTAAGAAAGTATAAATACAATAATAGCAAGACTTAATTAATTCATTTTAATTTAAATAAAAAAGAATTTTAAAACATATTCTTACAAATTGTAAATGGATAGGTAATATTGAAATATTAATTCTGATTCTGACTAATTAGCTGTCTTATATTAAAAATATTCTAATAATCTTTAATGATAAAGTGATACGTTTATTTTATAAAACATAAAAAGATTACTGTTCTATTTATAAAATTATTTGACAAGACCATAGAAATGTTTAAGAATCATAAGCTGAGTTAGATTGGCCATCTGTCACAACTGAAAGCTCAAAGATGTTACGCTCAAAATGATAGTGTTAATAAATAATTACATGCTAGCTTTATCTTTCCTTTATTACGTTACCTACCAGAATAAACAACAACTGCACCATTACCATAAGTAGATTGCCAGATCTGATGACCACACCCAAACGAATCGGGCAAAATGGACCCTTATTAACGGTATTATTACCCTATCTGTCATTGTGCTCTGTGCGGTTTCTGTTATCTTTTACGATTGCAGTGAATTGAGGAAGAAAATAACACAAGTAAAGACTCAACCTACTTCTTCTTCTTTCTGACTAACTGCAGAGAGCTTTCTTTATTCGGTAGCCCAAATATTATCATCTTCATCATTGTCGGCTGTTGTATGTTTTCTTCTTACCCTTTTCTATTCACAGCGGTTTCCTTTGTGAATTTCTTTGTTTGGTCTTATTCCTACCCGTTTAACGATTAGATCTATGCCAGTTTTAGCTTAAACTATACTGATTTAGCTATTCAAGTTATCAATCTTCAAAGTTTTATCTTCGTAAATCACCATCATCTGTCTCTGCATGCAGCCCTATTGCTGTGGTTCACATGTAGAATCGCGTCGTTTTGGAGCTCCTTGGCGGCTCTTATGAATTTTTCTCGTTTTCTGTGTTCCAATATAGAGGGAAAGCTGTCAAACTTTACTTCCTAAAATCAGAAACCAATTTCTGCTTTCAGTTTTCTGTGTCTTAGAAGCATTTGGGCATGATGAGATTTGGATGGAATCATGTCATGTACTTGTTCATCATTTTTACCCTACCCATCCAAATCAGGATTATGGTTCACCTTTTAGTAAAATTAAATGATATAGATTAAATTAGTAACATTTTTGTTTATGTAATTCTGGTATTTTTCTAGTTTTTTTTAATTATTATCTTTTCTAATTAAAATATCCGAAAGTGCGATGAGTGAGGCTACCAGTTCTCTAGACAGCTTATAGCGCGCCCCACTTTTATTGGAGGTTTATTTGCACTCATTGTCTGAATCCCTTGTCTATCGGGCCTTCCTTTGGGTGGCTGGTTATCGCTGATTTGTTGGAACTTGGTACCCAAAAATTTAATACCCTCTTATCTTTCACTCAAGTTTCGCAAAAGCAAAATTGTTGAGGCTAGTATCTACATATGTATTTGATCAATACAGGGTTTATGGGTAATATGCATTAGCTTCTTGATATATTTTCAATGGCATGTCTTTGGTTTGTTGGTATTGTGCTGTGAGCTATTCGGTTGTTACCCTTTTTTCTCCTCAGTTTCTCACTTCTCTGTTGTACCTCTGGTTTTTATGGCATTGATGAATCTTTATTTCTTGTTCGTTTGTAACATTAAAAAGGACACTATTAGCTGCCTCTATCGCATCACTGAATATCTTGCAAGTTCAGTTATTTCAATTATTTTGCTTTCTTTCGCTCCAACTCTGTTATCATTTTCTGTGGCTACAGCTCCTGAAGTGCGAAGCATGAGAATGGCTGAATAAGGTGTTATTGATGACTGGTTGGGCTGTAGATTAGCATAGTCATCCTTTTCTTGAGCTGAAATTAGTTGATCTACTAATGCCGGATCAAATGGGAATTTTTGAAGAAATGGGATTTTGTGGCAACTTTGACATGATCTCTGCTTCTCTTGGTCAAGGAGAGCTGGCTCCTGAACCTGAACAATTTGCAACAATGGAGGAGGATTACATTGATGAAGAGATGGATGTTGATGAACTTGAGAGGCGGATGTGGAGAGACAGAATGCTTTTAAGAAGGCGTAAAGAACAGAATAAGAGTAAGGAAGGTGTTGATAACGCAAAGCAGTGTCAGTCTCAGGAGCAAGCTCGGAGGAAGAAGATGTCGAGGGCACAAGATGGCATCTTAAAATATATGCTGAAGATGATGGAAGTTTGCAAAGCTCAAGGTTTTGTATACGGGATCATTCCTGAGAAGGGGAAGCCAGTGACCGGAGCATCGGACAATCTTCGGGCTTGGTGGAAGGAAAAGGTCAGATTTGATCGAAATGGACCTGCTGCAATTGCCAAGTATCAAGCAGATCATTCTATCCATGGAAAGACTGATGAATGTGGTGTAATGGCATCTACACCTCACACTTTGCAAGAGCTCCAAGACACAACTCTTGGCTCACTTCTATCAGCTTTGATGCAGCATTGTGATCCACCTCAGAGGCGTTTCCCATTGGAAAAGGGCGTTCCTCCACCATGGTGGCCCACAGGTACCGAGGAATGGTGGCCTCAACTGGGTCTGCACAAAGATCAGGGTCCTCCTCCGTACAAGAAGCCTCATGATCTGAATAAAGCTAGGAAGGTCAGTGTTCTAACAGCAGTTATTAAACACATGTCCCCTGACATTGCCAAGATCCGCAAGCTTGTCCGTCAGTCTAAATGCTTGCAGGATAAGATGACTGCCAAAGAGAGCGCCACTTGGTTGGCAATAATTAATCTGGAAGAAGCATTGTACAGAAAACAAAATCCAGATGGTTGCCAGCCTGTGTCTACTTGTGAAAGTGGCTCTTTCATCATTGGTGATGCCAGTGATTATGATGTTGACATGGTGAATGATGAACCAACTCCTGAAGTAGAAGAGGATATGAAAGCTCGTAACATCGATGTCTTTGATATGGGTGCAGCAGCTGTACAAAATGATAGATTGATGGTGGCACCAATGGCTTCACATATCAAGGGAGAAGTTGTTGAAACAAACTCGGATTTCATTAAGAAACGGAAGCAGACAGCTGATGAGCCACATGTCATGATGGATCATAAGTTCTACACTTGTGAGTTCCCGCAATGCCCCCACGGTGACTATCGGCTGGGGTTTCTGGACAGGATTGCAAGAAATAATCATCAAAGGAACTGTCATTATAGAACTGATAGTTCTCAAGGTTGTGGATTGTCAAATTTCCAAATTAATGAGGACAAACAAGCAATCTGTTCTCTACCATTTTCTCAAGCTAGGCAAGCAACTAGACCAGTGAGCCAGACAGCTGGAGTCAATCTTTCGGGTCTTGGACTTCCATACGATGGGCAAAAAATGATATCTGATCTCATCTCCCTTTATGATACAAATGTTGAGCAAGACAAGAACTTGAACCCTGGGACTGTTAATGTTATCGGAGATGAAAATCAGAAGTTTAAATTTCAGCTGGATGACAGCTTCTATGGCCAACTTGGAAACAACACGAGCGATGAAACTAACATGCCAATTAAGAGAACAGTGTTTACATCAAGTGATGCTCGCTTTGATCTAGGATTTGAAGCCAACATTAACGACAGTGTTACCGACTTTAGATATTTCAATCTGGCATCAATTGAGAGTTCAGTGGATCCAGTTCCAAAGCATGATACGTCATTGTGGTACCTCTGATAAAAGAAAAATAATTATGTCAAACATCTCTATGTTTCTTTTGGTTTCTGATACGTACAGGTGAAAAGGCGGTGTACACTCTGGGAAGTAGATAACTATTGACAGGTATAATAGATGTCTTGAGTGTATCCTTTGGAATCTCATCTTTATCTATAGGGTAGGATGTGTATTAAATAAAAGACTTAGCCTTCTACATTTACATTTCCTCATTATGTAGCTAAAATGCATGTAGAATTGTTGTATCAATATATGTTAGCTTCTTAAATCTTCTACTTTCTTGATGCTTAAAAACATTTTCTTTTTTCCTTGAAAATAATTCCACGCTCTATAATTTGCGAGTAAGATGCGGATTGTTTGATGATAAAGGAAGACAATCTTAAGATGAATAGTCCTTTAATTATAATTTGGAGGTCACATCCGTCTAATATTGTTGGTTCACTACCTATCAGATTGAGGCCTGGAGAAAACAGAAATGTTCTAGCACTTTTTTTTTTTTCTAGGTTGTCTTCTGTTTCGTATCAGTTGCAGGAGGAGCGCAAATTCAGCTGGCCCCCATTATGTTTTTCGGGGAAAGAAAAATGGAATCAGATTAAAAGGTATATATTATTTTAATTCAAGGAATTCTTTATCTTTCATAGTTCTATGTGTTGATAACTTAATGAAGACTTAATTAAGGTCTCGTATCAACAGAGACCAACATTGGCTACATATGGTAAATTCTGGAGGCCAATAGGTGAGATTTGCAATAAATGAGATTATACTGAGCTTACGGGACTAGAAATAGGAAAATCAACTAAGAAATCAGGAAATAGGGAGGGAGTAGAAATAAATCCTGATCATTTTATCCAATTGAGCAATCAGGAGACAGAAGCAATGGCTAACTCAAGTTTAGTTGCTAACTCCATGGATAAATCATGATGATTTTATCCATGGAGGAGTTTTTTGCTCATTCACCTCCTCTTGACCAGAAATCAAAGAAGCATAAGGAAGTAGAGATAAGACTTGAAGATTATAGACAATTAAGTAATCAGGAGACAAGCAATAGATAAGTTCAGTCGTTGCTGGCATTTTGAACTCCATAAAGATTAGTCCCCAATTACTAATATCCCTAAAGATCAGGGTCAAGAGGAACAAGTGGTAGAATGTTTAGCTTTACAGGGTTTTAAGTAGGACACAAGAACAAGTTCAAGAAGGAAGAATAAAGAAAAAGGTTGCAGGAGCCTTATTCATTCCTAATGTCCATCCTGACATGGAATGCAAGGGCATTTACTGCCCAAGAAACAATAGATGCTAAGGAATTACTTATTGGAAATAAAGCCTTAATAAGTCTTTTGGAAACAAAACTAGAGGAAGATAAGTGCAAGAAGTTACATTTATTAGAGAATCGTTAGAATATCATCTCTAATAATCAATTTCACCACCATGATAGTATAGTCATTGCATTAGACTCAAACATAATTGAAGTTTCTCCCTTCTGAATAGCTTAATTTTTTAATTACCTTTGTCTATGGATCCAATTATGCATTTCAAATGAATGTGCTTTAGGCAAAACTATAAAGCTTCCACCCTCTGTTATTCTTCTTGGCTAATCTTAGGAGATTTTAATAACATATTGCATAGTTTAAAAGTAGCTAGGCATATATGCTTGATGAAATTTGGTAAAGACTGTAGGTAAGCAAATTAAAGTTACAGACTTAATTTGAGGGTTATTTATACACATGAGCAACAAAGAAAGTAGAAATTGGCATATAAAAAATATATAGAGCTCTTATCGATAAGGCATGTTTAGTAAAGCTCTTAGAGAGTAATGCTACATTTAGCAATCTATTATTCTGAGACTATTATCCAATACTCGTCCATAATTTCACTCAAAGGCAACCAAGAAAAGCTCCTTTTAGTTTTAATAATTATTTGATAGAGGTTAAGGAGTTTGAAGAAGCTATTATCATTGGTCTTTCCTCAACTTTTCATTGTCACAAAGCTTACATCTATATGAGAAAGTTATAAATGGTGAAACAGGATCTCAATTAGCTAAACTAGACAAGAATATACAATATTCAACTATAGTTGACCTTAGCTAACCTAAAGCTTTACCTAAACCTTGGTGATCCTCTTAAGAAAATGGAAGAGAAAATGGCATTGCTTAAATTCATTAAAGCCCAAAAAATTCATAACTCCTTACCTAAACAAAAACAAAGGATTTAATAGTTGAAAGGAGGCAAAAACTCCTCTTTCTTCCAAAAATCTATTTCTATAAGAAGGAACACTGATAAAATAACTTCATTTATTGAATATAATAAAGATTTAGCTCAATCATAAGAGTAGATGAATCAAAAAGCCTATGACTACTCCCTAAAACTAGAGACTCTTCAGTTAACTTGCTTAAATCATTTATAATTGAACAAAGTATAGAAAAGAAAACAAACTCTCTTATTCAACATTTAAATGATGAGGATATTAAGGAATTATTTTTTAAGCTTAATCTAGGTAAGTCCCTTGACCCAAATGGACCGAATGCTCTTTCCTCAAAAAATCTTGGTCACTCACCAAAGATGTTGTATTGATATTTTTTAGAATAGCAAGATGTTAAGAGAATTAACAAAATTTTCATTTACCTTATTCCTCAAATGAAAAATACAAGCTCCCTTAAAGTTTTCATATCTAATATATATCGCAGAACTCTTCACAAGATTATTTGCCAAACTTATTACTTCAAAACTTAAGTCTATTCTAAAACCTCTCATTCATGTATTCCAAGGAGCCTTTTATTATAGAAAGATTGATTGGAGACACTATACTTTTGGATCAAGAATTGTTTAAAGGTTATGGTAGGGAAAATCCAATAAAAATTATTCAATCAATGAATATTTTCACAAAGCTTTTGACGCAATTCATTGAAACTACATTTTTCACTTACTTAAGGTATTTGAATTCCTAAAAATCTTCATCAACTAGATTAAACAATGCTTTTCCACCACTATTTATGTAATCTTAGTTAATGGTGAACCTACCAACTCGCTTAGGGCGAAAAGGTTGGAACAAGTTGATCCTATCTCACTTTACCTATTCATTCTATGTATGGAATCATTTAAGAAGTTAATAGACCATTCAATTAGGCAAGACAACTTCAAATTCCACTCTACATGCAAAGATGGCTTGCTCCTTCTCTCAATAGTTGAGAACAAATCAATATGTATACTTATGTCTACTTTGCACACTTTCAAATTGCTCTCTGGATTAACCATCAATAGAAGTAAGAGTTACCTAATAGTCTCTGCATGTGAAAAATACATAGATTCCTAGTTAAACTTAATCTCAAACATGCAGCTCAAGGATCCTTCATTTACCTCTTTAGGATTACCAATCACAACCAGAAGATTAACCTTCAAGGAGTGCTCACCTTTACAGGATAAAATTTAGAGGACAATAAGCAACTGGTGCAATATATCTATCTCATTTGTTGGAAGGGTTGCAATTGAATAACTCCATTCTTTATTCCCTACACACCTACTAGTCCTCATATATATTTCTCTCTAAAGGGCCAATTAAAACTATAAAGAAGATGATAAAGAGCTTCCGATGGCCTGGTGACTTGAATAAGAAGTAATTTCCCAAAGTCAAATGGTCAGATGTTTCTTTACCAAGGAAAGTAGGTGGTCTAGGAATTATTCCAGTATCTTTATCTAAAAAATCATTATGAGAAGAAGAATTTGGAGTATTATCACTAACAAAGAGGCTCTTTAGGTCTTATAGAAATATATTTACTTTTTAAAAGGTAGGATCATATATAAAGTTTACAACAAAATCACTACCTCCTAGTTTGTAACACAATTACTTAAAATGAGGGAGCTGTTATACTAAAACGTTACTTGCATGATTGAAAAGGAAAAAAATGTATTCTTATAGTTTGATAAATGGAGTAGGTCAGGTCCTTTATTCAACACCAACTTACTTCCAACTCTAAAACATATATTCCCTGAATCCTTGTATATAGAAATGCTTAATAAATGGGAGTGATTGGGTTAATAATTCATCCTTATTCATGAAGCTCATCCTAGATTAGACGCCTAGACGAAGTGAGGAAGGCTCTTATCATCGGTTAAAGGATTCTTCTAGAAGGTTCACCAATGCTCCATGTATTTATACTTTAAATATATAAAATAGCATGATATGGAAATATTTAGTTCAATAATGCTCTCCTTAAAGTCTCTTTCCTCATATGGCTTGTTTATAAGCACAAATTGGGAACTCCAAATAGATTGAGTTTCCTTAACTCTTCCTAGATATATTGTTTCTATCATGAAACATGCATACATATGGAACAAAATACAATCTCTTTGCAAAGTTATAAAAACTAGCCTCTCTTACACACTAATATTTTTAGAAAACTGGAATAAGGAAGGGGAATGTCTAGTGGTGATAAAAAAATCTATATCATCGCATTTGGCAACGCTATGTACTCTATCTAGAAGAAAAGGAATTTTAAGTTATTCTAGGGAAGAGAAAAGACTAGGGACCAAGTGAAACTTAAGCTAATCTCATGAATTAGGGAACAATTGCTTGTGAACTAACTTTATACTATATACATACTTGAAATATCTTCATCTTTGAAACTTATAAACATTTAATTATCAATAAACAAATTAAGCGGTGTACTTACTCTAATCAATCGCTAATTGTCAAAGTGGCCAATCTAATACCTTTAAAGGTAGATCTCCTCACTAGAATATAAGATTGATTCTCGTACTTAAGTTTTTATCTACATGTATATCATTATATTATAACTTGGCTTCACTTATAAATTTTTAAGCTTGTGAAGCTCTGTTTCTATTTTTGAAAATTTATTCTTTCTTTAATTTCCAAAATATTTCTTTTATCCTTTTTGACTTTTTGTGACTAGTAGGAGATGACCATACATATATAAAAAAACCTTTTATTTTTTCAAGCTTGTTCTACTTATTTTGTTTGGCATGTAAGGTGTCCATATCAATTAAATTTAATTTAATATAACTACAGGAATAAGAATTATCTAAAAAATAGGAAAAGTTAAAAAATGAGTTGGTGAGAATTAGATCATTGGCCTAGTTTTCTCCTTCTTCTTACTACACACGAGCCTCCTATGACTATCTTAACCTTTCTCTTTAACCATTCTTGCTTCATCTTTATTGCATACACACTAAACTTGATTTCCCTTTTTTGTCTTTGCCCTCATCTTTGTATTTCTTTCAGCATTAACCAATCTAAATTAGGTTATTTTCCTTTAAAGTAATTCAACCTTCATTTTGATTTCTTACTTTGTCTCAACTTCTAACAGTTTATCGTTAAAGGTAAAATATTAATCGAAACTATGTTTGTCCCTTTTACTCCCAAGGCAGGTTCTTTGTCACAAATGGTGCATGCTCTTCCATACAAGCTACCTGAACCTAGTAACCCTATCATATACAAGGTAAACCTATTTTCTTAAAGAATATTGGTCCTTATAGGGCCTGAGTTACCTATTTGAGTCAATTTCCACCGCATTCATTTAGAATATTGGTCCTTGGAGGGCCTGAGTTACCTTGCTAACTACTTAGGCACACCACTTGCATTGGATGGTAACACATCAAATCTCAAAAGTGTGGGATTTGTAAGAGTTTGTATTAAAGTTTATGAAAAAAGGGAATTGCCTTACCTTATCAATAATGAAACTCAATGACAATGGGGATTTGTTTGAAGACATGGTGAGGTTGTTATATACATAGAGGCATCAAATGAAAGATACCATCAAAATTTGGATGCCTAAGAATATCGAATCAAAAAAGTCAAATACAAGGGTGGAGGAAACCATTTATTAAGAACAAAATAACTCTAATGCTACCAGAATCAACAATGCTGGCAATTCTGAGCAAATCATAAAAGAAAAGGTAATTTATAGAGAAGAACCTAACTCACAATTCACTACTAAGTAGCCTATAACCAAGGAGATTACTCTACCTAAAGAGTAACTTGTAAGGAATAAGGTAACTGAACCAATATGTAGTAATGAGGAGGCTATGGAGAACTTGACAGATGAAACTGAAAGAAATGGGCATGATCCTAAGGTAAAGTGCCAACTTGAGGGATAGATGGATCCAGGAACTAGCAATTATAAATTAAAGAAGGGGGAAACCAAATAAAAAAACTCCTAGTATTGTGCATTATATGGAATGTTTGTGGAATTAATTGTCCAAATAAAAATTTTGCCCTAAGGGACTTCTTGGCAGTTAGAAAACCTTAATTTGTTGGTCTCATTGAGACCAAAATAAAGAAAGATAATTTCTTTAAAGGTCTAAAATTCTTACATGCAGATTGGACCTCTTTAAGTATTAATGGCATAGTCATTATCTCTTTTGATCCTACTCATTTACATTTATCCACTTGATTTTACTCAAATTAGCTTATTCACTATGAATTCATACTTAAATCCAATAAAATTCTTTAGCCGTCTCTATAATCTATGCTACCAATTGGGACTATTGACATGTGCTTAATTAATTATACATTTACTCCACAACACTTAGTGATTAATGCTATAAAATGTTTAAGAAACTCACTTTAGTTTAGATTTGGTTTTAGGTACAATTTGGAAGCATAAGAGCCAAAGTGATTTATAAAAACATTCTTTATGCCATCCTATTGTTGTTCACACTCAATTGTCCTTGTGCAACAAGAAAGAGATTGATTGGGGTGAAGATGGGACAAGAAAATCCAAGGGAATGAAGCTTTCAAGATGATTTGGAAGATACACAACTGCATATCCATTCGAAAATGTTGACTTACACAATGGCACACCCAACCATATATAGTTATGAATTAGGGAGATTTCTTGCTATACAGAATTTGATGCACAGCCATAGTTATGAATTGGGGAGACTTCTTGCTATACACGGTTTGATACACAACCATGTATCAAACTGTATCTCCTCATAACCTTAACTTTTAATATAAAACAACATGTAAGCGGTTAATAGAGTATGGATTGATTTTGAAGAAAATGAGTGGCAAAGCACACACTCTTTGGAGACCCATGGAGGGCTGGGCTTTCCCATTCTGGTTCTGAGGTGAAATCAAAACTGAAGAACATTTATGGGAGTATCTTTATTGTGTATAGCTATTCTTTCTCTCTCTAGAGATTGTTTAGGTTATCATTTGCTTAATTGATTTTAGTATTCATGTATGGATAATTGTTATTCTCGCTAGATTGTTTATATATGAACCCACTGCTAGAATCTTGAATAATACGTAATTGTTGTGTTTCGTTTCATTTGTGGCAAATAAAGACATTGAATCATTAGAGATAACATTACATAGGTTAAATGACCCGAACTTGTGTGGTTGTTGCCTAGATTAATCTATTTTCCTTATTCATGAAATGATTGTCCTGTTAAATATAGAGAATTTGTTCTAGGTTGTTCGATGGCTAGGTTTAGTTAAAGAGCTTGTTTTAATCAAACACAAGCTAAAAGAAAACTGGGGTTAACATTGTAATACCTTACTCTCATAGGGCATATTACCGAACATACTATTGGTATTGGAGAACATACTCTACGATTGTGGCATGCTAAAATAGTCAAACAATCATACTCATTGTAAATTTTTCACACATCACACACATTTCATAAAAACCAATAATCATTTATGGCTCATTTTATTGATAACATTGCTAATTACAATTGTTATTACACTCATTGATCTATCTCATTTACAAACTTTTCCAATTTGGAAAGTCATTACAAAACAGAATTATTCAGATACACGTGGTACAATATTTGCAGAATACATTCTTTAATACAAAAAATAATGGACAACATATGCAGACTTGAACTGATCCCGACCTCTATCTCTTATTTGATTTCAGCGACTATATTCCAATTTGCCTAACTGGTTATCTCCTTTAAACCTGAAAAAAAACATTTCAATTTTAGTGAGTTTTGTGAACTCAGTGAGTGGACCATCCTCGATAGCTCACTCATATCACATAACACAACAGTTCATACTTCAAATTCACATACACTTCATGTCATCATATAATGCACATCATTTCACCAATAATCATATAGCATCACATAACACTTTGATCACTTATTTCACATTTCACATTCAGAGCAGTGAAACAGTTCATTTCGATCTTTTAAAACATACTTATCAATTATATATGCAACGCTTATGAGACTCACTTCCAATTGTTATTGTTGTGATCGAGTGCCTATAACTGTTCTATATCTATTGTGGATACTAGGTTCATTAATAACTGTCCCTTATCCATTAGAGATACAGGGCTCATTATACATAGTGACCCTTTGGCATTTAATCACATTATGAGCTTTAAGCCCTTTTTCAGTGGCTACTCCAGTCACAACAGCCTTTATATGTTCATGCATTCATGTAATGGAATGCATCACATTCACATAGATTCAATCAATCACGTGTGTTCAATTTTCATATTCACATTATCATTTTTCATCGGATCGATGTCCGGCATTCAACAATAATGTTGAGAATCACTTATTCCTTGCTCATTCACATTCATTGCTTCTAATATATTCACATGTATCAAACTCCTTGGACTATTTATGTCCAGAATGGTCTCAATCACATTCACAGTAGTAATTCAATATAGAAATTTAGAACAAAACAAGCAATTAAAGTGAGACCATCTAGATCTACTCATAGTACGCTCCAGATTAGCATTTGCTTCTATGATCTGGAACGTCTGAATGTAGATGTTGAATCCTGTATATTAACTTTATGCAACACACACATTACTAATTGCAAAATCACATACACATAGGGATGTCAATTTCGGCCCGGCCCGGCCCGTTTTTGGCCCAGGTTTGGCGGGCCATGGGCTGGCCGCGGGCCGTGTTTTTAACATTAAAAAGTATACGGACGGGCCGGGTTTGGCCCGGCCCGCCTTTGGCCCGCCAGGCAGCGGGCCGACCACGGGCCGGTCTGTCCATCGCCGCGGGCCTTTTTTTGGGCCCGGCCCATTGACATCCCTACATACACATTCAATTATACACAGATGTATATGTGTAATATATAATGTATGCTCAATTTGACTATTCCAGGTATATTTCTTTGATTCATATCTTATGATCATTCACACTTTATAACTCATATATGTCTAATTTGAATTTAGGCTAACACCTCATTATTCAAGATTATTCTAAGTTCACATATCATTCACTAACGTTATTCTAGCATTATGTGTAACATCCTGTTTCCATATAACGGGTCGGACCAAGGAAACGGGTATATGAGAGATCAATCAGAGAAAT